>ML342135.1:0-49487 GCA_005239505.1 Nicotiana paniculata | reverse complement strand
TAAATCCCAAATCTGAATAATGTCACTTTAATTGGAAAAACTCCCCTATTACCCTTCATTAATCCGGGGGTGTCGGAAAAAGGAGGTGTGACACCCCTAACCCTAAAGAATTTACACTGTGGCAGCTGACCCTATCAATTTCATCCATGTTAGTTTCCATGTTAGATGCCATCCCACCAAATTAGAACCCCACAGACCCATTACATTCCCCGTTTTCAAAGAATTAGGGCTCACACTACCCCAACCCTATTTTCCTCAGCCTTCAATGTCGCAAGAAAGTTGTTCATCCTCAATTAGGTGTCGTTGTGGCATCATTGCAAACCACTTCACTTTAATGACTCCATTAAACCCTGGAAGGCGATTTTATAAATGTCTGAAGCCTAAGGTTAGTGATTGATAGGTTATAAGTACCATATTTTATGTTTTGATGATCTAACAAACTTAATGTCAAGAACCAGATAAGGAACCTGATACATATCTGGTCCACATTTTCAAGCGTATGGAAACAACCATACTTAAGCTGGAGATGTTCGTCAGTCTTTCAGAAGTTAAAGAATCAACAAGGGGAACAAATGGACTTCACTTCCCCTAGTGATCGTACCAGTCAACTCTCCAACAGCTGGAAAGTGACTGTCTGCACACACAACAGTACTACACAGTGCAGTAGTCAACTCCATTGGGAAGGATCTTGTACCCAAGTTGCTTACGTCATTGAAGTGATGTCATCAATGTTATATTAGCACTAAACCAATGACAAAACATCACTTGAACACTTAGAGAATTTGCTCAAGCACGCCAATAGTGATTGATCATCCAGTTAACAATTCTCAAGTGCATCAAGAACAAAGAACAACACTGCTACAGACCAGTTCCCATATCAAGTGACTATATGTCCTTAATTGAGTTGTAACTTTGTTAGTGTTATTACTTGTAATTCCTAATTAGCTTACTTAGAAGCATTGTTTAGGAAACTTTTTGTAAATCATAAACCCCCGTGTTTGTGTCTTGGCTAGAGTCAGTCAAGTTGTAAAGTCTTTGTGATAGAGATATTACAAAGTGGCTTGTAATAGGTTTGTTACAAGTTAGTGAGGGATTAAGGAGTAATTCCTAGGTTAAAATAGGTTGTAATATAAAAATTTTGCTCAGTGGTGAAGTTGATATCCTACAAGGGTAGGTCGTGATTTTTAATCCTATGAGCTGGGAATTTTCCACGTAAAAACTCTTAGTGTTAATTATTTTATGTTGTGTTTGTGTAATCTGTGGAAACTAATAGAGAACCTTGTTCTCTATATAGGTTGGTGGACCCTCGAATTCTATCAATTAGTATTAGAGCAGGTTCTTTCTATCAAGCTAACACCTAAAAAGGATCCTCATGGCTGCTCCACCAAACTTTGAAGAAGGTCAGTTTACCTACATGCCACCTAGGTTCACTAGCCAGTATTATGGATGGTGGAAGACAAGGATGCACGATTTCATCATGGCTGAAGATTCTAAGCTTTGGGACGTCATCTGTGATGGATATTTCGTTCCCACAAAAACCAGTGGTGACCCTGCTGTAACTGTTCCCAAAACAAGAAAGAATTCAATGATGCCGACTGGAAAGCTATAGAGGAAAATTTTCGTGCAAAGAAAGTCCTTGTCTGTGGTATTAGTCCCTATAAATACAACAGGATATCGGCATGTCAGTCAGCCAAGGAAATCTAGGAAGCTCTCCAGACAGATCACGAAGGAACAACACAGGTCAAGCAATCCAAGATTGACATACTCACAACTGAATACGAGCTCTTCAGGATGAAAGATGATGAATCCATCTAAGATATGCATACTAGCTTCACCTCTATCATTAATGAGCTTCACTCTCTTGGTGAAATCATTCCAATAAACAAGCTAGTCAGGAAAATCCTTAGTGTACTGCCCAGTTCCTGGGAAAGCAAAGTGAACGCCATTACAGAGGCGAAGGAATTGCAGAAGCTGACCATCGATGAACTCGTTGGCTATCTGAAAACATATGAAATGAAAAAAAAGAAGGACAATGAAAGAAGAGATCCCAAAAGAGAGAAAAACTCGGTCCTCAAGACAGACATCAATGACTCAAGTGGCGAGGATGGTGATATGTCTTACTTGACAAGAAGATTTCAGAAGATGGTTCGCAAAAGTGGAGGCATTCCAAAAAGGGGAGTTCTAGCAAGCCAAAAAATTATGACCTCTGTCATAAGTGTGGAAATCCAGGACACCTCATCAAGGACTGTCCCTTCCTAAAGCAAGATCAATTCAAGCACAACACAAACAAAGCAGCCAATAGGAACCCGGTTCCTAATAAACGCTTCAAGAGAAAGAATGTCGCTGACAATGTTGTGAAACAAGATCTTCCTATATGGGGATGCTACTCCAGTGAATCTGAAGAAGATAATGATCATGGTGATAGTTCAATAATGGCAGTAGAAAGTGAAGAAATTGAGTATGACTCCATTTTTGCCTTGATGGCTCAGTCTGATGATGAAGATGATGACGACGATGAGGATGAGGTAAATTTTCTGGATGTTCAGAGAAATCTGAAATCTTATTCTCCTAAAAAACTAATGTCTTTGGAAAATGTATTAATAGATGCATACCACAGTCTGATAAATGATAAAAATATTCTAACTGTGGAATTATGAGAAGCAGAACAATCTAGAGATGGCTTGGTAGTCGTTGTGGTAAGACTTGAAAGAAACCATTGAGAGTTTGAAAGAATAAAAAGATGCCTTAACAGAAAAAAACATAAATATAGAACATGAAAGAGATGATGTAGTAGTTGTTGTGGTTGATTTAAAGGAAACAATTGAGTGTGCTAAGAAAGAGAAGGAGATCTTAATTGAAAAAGTTGCTAATATAGAACTTGAGAGAGATGACTTAGTAGTAGTGGTAGTTGATTTGAAGGAAACCATTGAGAGTGTATAAAAGGAAAAAGATGTCTTAACCAAAATAGTTGCTAACGCTGAGCCGAGAGAGATGATCTACTAGCTGTAGTAGTGGATCTGAATGACACAACTAAGGCACTGAAAGGAGAGGGTAGGCATGAAACTCTTCACAAAGGTAAAGAAGTTGCTAATGAATCACATCTTAGGCTTGAAGGTGAGATGAATACAGTAAAGTCTAGACTGTATGCTGAACTTGAAAAGAACAAACAACTTCAGGAAGAATTGGGAAGAGTCAAGAATGATCTTGAAAAGTCACTCAAATGGACCTGGTCCTCTGATGCTATCACTTCCATGTACATTAATAATGGGGGGAACAAGCAGGGAATTTGGTTTCAAAGGGAGAAGACTCACTACAACCCTCATAGCAAGTATGTTATTGTACCCGATAATTGACTTTGTACTCGTTGTGGTAACAATGGGCACCTTAAGGAAAACTGCAAGGCTAGGATTCAGTCTCAATAGAAAAATAAAGTTTTTGCTATGAAAGTAACTACTGCTAGAGCACCTGGTCCCTCATATAGAAAACGCATGATGCTTGTCTGGACTAAAAGAGCATTTATTCATCTGTTTCCTCGCTAAAAGGGACCCAAACTTGTTTGGGTTCCTAAATCCAAACCTTGATTTCCTTGTGCAGGGAGCAGTGAAGGGGAGAAGCCAACAATGGTACATGGATAGTGACTGCTCAAAGCACATGACTGGAAACACAATTGATTTCCTTTCACTAAAAGCCCTGCAAGGAGGGAGTGTATCATTTGGAAATGGCAAAAATGGATACATTCTGGGAGTTGGAAGGATTGGAAAGTCACTCACTCACTCAATTGAGAATGTATACTATGTCAATGGTTTGAAGTATAGTCTGTTGAGTGTCTCTTAGATATATGACAAGGGAAATAAGGTGGAAATTCTTTCAAAGATATGCATAGTCACAAATATTGTGACTGGTGAAGTGGTGCTAGTGGCCAAGATATACAAGAATATCTATGTTGCTGATTTTGAGTCCCTGCAAAGTGGTGATCTCAGTTGTCTAAGAGTCTTTGATGATGATGCTAAATTATAGCACATAAGGTTGGGCATGCAAGCTTTTCATTACTGAACAAACTAGTCTAGAAGGACCTGGTTCGTGGTCTACCCAAGTCAAGCTTCAAGGAACACAAAGTGTGTGATGCATGTGCAAAAGGAAAGCATGTCAGATCTTCATTCAAGCCCAAAAAGAAAGTCAACACCTCAAGGCCACTTGATCTTCTTCATACAGATGTATGTGGACCTATGAGGGTGCCAAGCAGAGGAGGAAAAATATATATCTTTGTAATAAGGGATGACTACTCCAGATTCACTTGGACCTTGTTCCTCAGAACAAAGGATGAAATCTTCCAAGTATTTGTTGCCTTTGTCAAGAAGATCCAAGTGAAGATGGGAACAAATGTGGCTTGCATCAGATCAGACCATGGGACAGAGTTTGATAATGCTAGATTTGATGAATTCTGTGTCGAAAATGGCATTACTCATAACTTCTCAACTCCAAGAACACCACAGCAAAATGGTATTGTAGAAAGGAATAAAAGGACACTTGAAGACATGGAAAGGACAATGCTAATAGACAGTGGAATTGCGAAATATTTCTGGGCAGAAGCAGTCAACACTGCATGCAATTTAAAAAACAAGTGCATGATCAGGTCCCTTCTAAACAAAACACCCTATGAGTTGCTGAATGGTAGAAAGCCCAAGCTGACGCATCTGAGGACTTTTGGCTGCAAATGCTATGTACTCAACAAAGGCAAAGAATCACTTAGAAAATTTGATGCCAAAAGTGATTATGGGAATCTTTCTAGGATACTCGTCTCAAAGCAAAGCCTACAAAGTTACAACAATAGAACTCAATGTGTTGAGGAGAGTATCCATGTGGTATTTGATGAATCTTACCTGTCTTGTGAGAAGGACAGACATAATGACCAAGATGGAGGACCTTTATCTGTTCCAGGTGAAGTTATTGACATGGAAAATGGAAAGGCAGATATGATGAGTCATGTCAATGAATCCAGTGAAGATGATGCAACCACATCTCCATCCATTGGAGAGGAACCTGGTTCCACGATCACAACAACTAAAGCTAAAAATAGAGTTGTTGATGCAGTCCAAGGTACTCCACTTGCTGAAGTAAGAAGCGACCATGAATCTCAACCAGATATACCTGGGTCCTCTACCAATGAGATTCAAGTACCAAATTGGAAGCACAAAACTCACATCCTCTTGACAACATAATCACCCCTCTTGATTCAGGAGTTCAAACCAGATCAAAAGCCAGAAATTCACTTGCCTTTTCAGCCTTTCTTTCCCAAATAGAGCCTACAAATATCAAAGAGGCATTAAAAGATGCATACCGGATCACACCATGCAAGAGGAGCTGCATCAATTTGAAAGAAACAAGGTATGGCGCCTGGTTCCTCGACCTGCAGATCGAACTATCATAGGGACCATGTGGGTATTCAGGAAAAAACTCGATGAGTTTGGAAATACAACAAGAAAAAAGGCAAGGCTTGTAGTTCAAGGCTACAATCAGGAAGAAGGGATTGATTAGGATGAAACATTTACTCCAGTTGCTCGAATGGAAGCTGTCAAAATTCTTATTGCCGTTGCATCTCATATGGAGTTCACATTGTTCCAAATGGATGTCAAAAGTGCATTTCTGAATGCTTTCTAAAAGAAGAAGTTTATGTCAAGCAGCCTCCTGGATTTGAGTGTCACAAGCATCCTGAGCATGTGTTCAAATCGGACAATGCATTGTATGGGCTAAAGCAGGCTCCCCGGGCTTGGTATGAAAGCTTGTCAAATTCCTTCTAAAAAATGGCTTTACACGAGGGAAAATTGATAACACACTCTTTCTGAAGAAACGAGGGAGGAACATGCTCATTGTGCAAGTATATATTGATGATATCATCTTTGGGGCCACAATTGACTCTCTATGTGAAGAATTTACAAAACTCATGGGGAGTGAGTTTGAGATGAGTATGATGGAAGAATTAAATTTCTTCCTGGGACTTCAAGTAAAGAAATCTCAAAAAGGAACATTGATAAGTCAGCAGAAGTACATCAAAGAGCTGCTGAAAAGATTCGACATGGAAGCATCAAAATTTATTGACACCCCCATTGCCACAGCTACGCGTCTAGACATGGATAAACCTGGTTCCCCTGTAAATCAGACCATGTACAGAGGCATCATAGGATCACTCTTGTATCTAACTGCTAGCAGACCAGACATTGTGTTCAGCGTGGGTCTCTGTGCAAGATTCCAATCTAATCCAAAGGAGTCTCATATGAAGGCTGCTAAACGAATATTGAGATATCTCAAAGGCACGCATGACCTGCTTCTCTACTATCCCTCAGGTGACAACTTTGATCTTGTTGGGTATGCTGATGCTGACTATGCAGGATATTTGGTGGAATATGTAGCAGCTTCCTCTTGCTGTGCTCAATTGATGTGGATCAAACAACAGTTGGAAGACTTTGGAGTATTCTCTGATTGTGTTCCCCTCCTGTGCGACAATACAACTGCACTCAACATGGCCAAAAATCCAGTCCAACATAAGAGGACCAAGAACATTGATGTATGTCATCATTTCCTCTGAGACAACGCTGAAAAAAGGCTCATCTGTATGAAGTTTTGCAGCATCGAAGATCAGATTACAAACATTTTCACCAAAGCCCTGAGCAGAGAACATTTTGAAAGAAATCGCCTGGCATTGGGGTTGATAAAACCCAAATGAGGACCTAGTACTCCAATGACTGGCTATGAAAGAAATGTACATGTAAAATTAGTTAAAAATGTTTTTTGGCAAAGTCTAACTCATTTCTATACCGTTACAGGTAGACGCGCATGATGATCACAGAGCAGCTGATGCAGTGCATACTAGTAAAATGGGTTAAGCTTACACTTGCAAGATCTGTCAGGGAACCTGGTTCTCCTGAAACAGGTTAGTAGCTTCTTTGTTCTCTCATGCACAATTTTGAATGGATAAAAATAATGCCACATAATCAGCATGTCAGTTTCTTTCCTTTGCATCTTTTGAACCGAAACGTCTCACCCGTTGATGAGTGACCGCCTCCCAAAACTACCACTTTTTCTTAACCGGTCCCTCACCCCTCATAAATACATCCATCACTGTTACACCTCCTCACATCAAACTTAAAAATTTTCACTTCTCTTTCCCTTCCGAAACCACTAATATCTCCAGTGAAGTCCACCACGACTAAGAATCAAGAAAACTACAGTGTTCTCAGTAACACCTCAATCGAGTCCTCACCAGTTGAAACTCCAATATTAGACTCCTCACCCAACACCATCACTAGTCAAAACCTTAGAGCAGAGTCTCCCCCACACTCAGTCTCCTCACCTGCCCACTCAAGTTCTGGTTCTCATCGGAGTCGCAAAACCTCGACTCCGGAAAAGTTTGTGGCTTCCAGCTCTCCTCATGTCTCGCCGGCAAAATAGGGTGGAAAGGGTAAAGTGGACGAAGAGAAAAATCAGTAAATCTCTAGTCTCTCTAAGGAAGAAGACTTAAGTGCAAGCCAAAAGGCTGGTCCTGACAATGCTGACTCAACCAAGACATGTCTTGAGTTTACAGGTAATACTCCTCCTTCTGCTGAGTTTTCCATGGAACTTCAAGAGAAAGAAGCAATAGAAAACATGCTCTCCATAGCTGTTAAAGGGGTTTTTGTTGAGGGAGGTATGGATTGGTCTAAGCCTCAGGGGGAAGAGCCTCAGACCGTTGTAGAAGGGAGAGCTTGTGCCGGTTGAAAAATCGGCACAAGCTGATGCTACTGGGGTACCTAATAAAGGACATGATCCCTCCACAGAGGATCCAACTCAGGGGTCCTCTCAAGAGCCCCGGGTCAGTATTGATCCTACTCACTCTCCCCACTTTTATGTTGAGCCCCTGTCTATGGTGGTGCCTGAGATGCAATTTGATAGTGAAGAAGATTTAGGCGATATTGCTATTGCTAGATTTATCAGGGCTAGGCGTAAGCCAGTTGCAATTCCAGAGCCAACTCCTAAGCGACCCACTACAAGGTTGCAAAAGAAGGAGGCTCTTGAGTACGCTCTTAAGAAAAGTCAAGATAGTCAAAGGAAGAGGAAGTTGGTGAAGGATGGGAAAGTTGTACATGAGAAGGTAGTGCATGTTGTCAATGTGGATGAGAAAGTAGAAGAGGAACCCGGTTCCTTGAATCACAAGCACTCGAAGAAGCACTCTCTCTCCAAGTCCAAAAAGAAAACTTCTGTAAGTGTTGAGAGTCCAACCAAGAGTGCTGATGGTGTTATTAATGAAAAGTTGGTGGAAGAATCTGGTGATAAGATAGTGAAATAAAGTGGTGGAAAATCTGATGATGAAGTGGTGGAAGATTCTGGTGAACATGTGTCTGCAAAGTCCGTTGAAAAGGGAAAGTCTACTCGCAAGTCCGTGAAAATAAAAGTGGATGTTGATGAGGAACCTGTTTCCTCCAAGAAAGCAAAGGTTGACGAGTCCTAGATTTCTGGGAATGGAAAATTGAGAAATCAGAAGGTACTATGGGGCCCACATTTTCCCCTAACATTTTGGAGCTTGTCGGGATGTGGCAGTTGGTGAAAATTTGTGAATTCCAACAATGGACACATTTGTTTACAAATGATGTTCCAAAAGTGTATGAGGAGGAAGTCTGAAGCTTCTATACCAACTTCTTCAAAGTTGAAGGTGATCACATTTGTGTGCTGGTGAATGGGATTGACATAGTGATGGACTATGGTTGTTGGGGTCAATTCTGGGTGTGCCTGCTGAAGGGTTGTCATCAGTCCAAGGCGCCTACTCTTCCAATTTCAGAAATGTTATAGTTAAGGACAAAGCAATCCAACAGGGGGGAACATGTGCATAAGAAGGCACTCCTTCCAGTATATCAGTTACTGTTTGAGATGGTAAACAAAGTGTTGCTTCCCCGTACTGAGAGGAGATCCATTACCTCCAAAGCTGACCTGGTCCTCATGGAAGCCTTGGATGGTTTCACTACCATTAATCAGCCTGGGATCATGATTAAGCATATGCAAAAAGTGGAAGACTTCAAAGATGGTAACCATGGGCTACCTTATGGGTTCCTTCTCACCGATGTTTTCGAGTTCTTCAAGGTCCCTCTATGACAAGACAAAGTGGGCACTAAGAAGAAAACCTTCTCCAAGACCACTCTCGAAGAGTGTGAGAGTATTAACAAGGTCGGAGGAGTTGGAAGCACTTTTACTATCTCTCAACTGATCAATGCTCAGAATAGTGCTACAGACGAGATCAAGAAGCTAAAGGCAAGGAACGCTATTCTTGAGAGCCATCAGTCAGCTTCAAGAGGCACATGGTTCCGGTAGTTCTCACAACTCAGAGGTTGCCCGTCTGACTAAGGAGAATGATGAGCTCAAGAAACAAGTGGAGGACCTGAAAGAAAGACTGCTCACTAAGAAAATGTCCGCGAATACTCGCATGGATCTAGTCCTCAAAACCCTTGCCCCCTCCTCTAAGCCCTCTTCCTCCAGTTCTCCCTAAAAAAAGTGTCCCCTTCAGTATCAAGTTTTCCAGTGTGTCTTTTATGACCATTTCTGATGATATTTTTTTTGTGGTTGGTACTTGTTTTTGTTTTGTTTGTTTTGAATTGTGAATGGTAACATTGAATATGCTCTCGTTGTAAAATCGAAATTGGTTAACGGATGCTTCTCCCCTTTTGCTGTGTATGTAATTGCTCTTTTGTCTCTATTCTCTATCATGTTTGTGTGCACACAAGTGGCATGAATTAACCATGCTGGACTTCTTTTTGCTTTTACTTCGTTTTCTCATTTTTATGATGCCAAAAGGGGGAAAATATGTATAATTGAATAATAATGATGTGCATTGATTAAGGGGGAATACAAATTCAGGGGGAAACTCAATGGCCTTTCTAGTTCACTGCTAGTTCTTTGTGGCTCTTCATGGGATTTCAATTATAAGTCTGCCATCATCAAAAAAAGGTAAATTGATAGGTTATAAGTACCTTGTTTTATGTTTTGATGATCTAACAAACTTAATGTCAAGAACCAGATAAGGAACCTAATACACATCTGGTCCAAATTTTCAAGCGTATGGAAACAACCAGACTTAAGTTGGAGATGTTCGTCAGTCTTTCAGAAGTTAAAGAATCAACAAGGGGAACATATGGACTTCAGTTCCCCTGGTGATCGTACCAGTCAACTCTCCAACAGCTGGAAAGTGACTGCCTGCACACGCAATAGTACTGCATAGTGCAGCAGTCAACTCCATTGGGAAGGATCTTGTACCCAAGTTGCTTACATCATTCAAATGATGTCATTAATGTTACATTAACATTAAACCAATGATAAAATATCACTTGAATACTTAGAGAATTTACTCAAGCAATCCTATAGTGATTGATCATCCAGTTAACAATTCTCAAGTGCATCAAGAACAAAGAACAACACCGCTACGGACCAGTTCCCATATCAAGTGATTATATGTCCTTAGTTGAGTTGTAAATTTTTTAGCGTTCTTACTTTTAATTCCTAATTAGCTTACTTAGAAGCATTGTGTAGGAAACTCTTTGTAAATCAAAAATCCCCGTGTTTGTGTCTTCGCTAGAGTCACTCAAATTGTAAAGTCTTTGTAATAGATATATTACAAAGTAGCTTATAATAGGTTCGTTAAAAGTTAGTGAGGGATTAAGGAGTTAATTCCTAGGTTATAATAGGTTGTAATCTAAACATTTTGCTCAGTAGTGAAGTTAAAATCCTACAAGGGTAGGTCGTGATTTTTAATCCCGTGAGCTGGGAATTTTCCATGTAAAAACTCTTAGTGTTAATTACTTTCTGCTGTGTTTGTGTAATATGTGAAAACTAATAGACAACCTGGTTCTCTATATAGTTTGTTAGACCCTCGAACATGTCACTAACAAAACAGTCACACAACCAAAAATAACAAGTTCACTTGGCTAACTATAATTACATCACAACCAAAAATATACAACCATAATAGAGTTCAATAGCTCCACATTCCAGAACACCAGATTGCATTAAGTTTGCTTCTTCCCATTACCCTTCTTTGATTTCAACTTGGCCAATCTTTGTTTGGTAATCTAACCACCAGTAATATCATTTTTTCCCTTCTATTGCAGCTTCTTTGGTGAGAATGGGAGGTTTGATGGCTCACTCACACCACTGGCATCACCAACAAATCCAATTTCCTTTGTTTCAATTGTTGTACTATGTAGTTGCCTCAATTGTAGCCTAGTCTCTGCCTCAGAGATACTTCTTGGCCTTATAGCTATTTCAGGATCTGTATCAAAGTCTGGGTAGTCGAAGTCTGGGAAGGCACTACAACTTGGTTCTTTCCTCTGCACTGAAGGGGTTGGCATAAATAACAAGTTTTTGGATTGACTTGTTTGAGTAGGATGACTTGGTTGAGGGGATGACAAAGGAATTTCCTCATCAATGGCTTCTTGTGGCACGGGTGCAGGAGAGTAAGATCTGGGTTGTTCATCATCAGTAGCTTCATCAAGTAAAGTTCTCTTCCTTTTTGTCTGCTTTCCTTTCTTCATGCCTCCAATGGACTGCTTTCCTTTAGAATGTTGTTAGTAAGAAAGAAAGCTTTTATTAGATGTTGAAAGAAAAAGAATTATAGAAAAAGTTATAGTATTTATTACCTTTGCACCTCCTCTAGAATTGTGTCCAGTTTCACCACAATTGTTACATATCATTACCCTCCCTTTCCTTGACTGAGACCATTTCCCTTGCCTATTAATTTCCTCAATTTTTTCTCTTGTTCTCTTAACCTTTGGTCTCCCAGCCATCTTTACCAAAGGAGGTGGAGCCATGTATTGTGAAGGGTCAATTTTCCAGAACTTTTCTCCTCTTACTGGTTGTAATTATGTGAATAAGTTAGGAGATAAGCCTATTTGGTAAGGTACCAATGAATCTCACTTAGAGGGTCCACTTTCTTGTGCAATAATGCACAAATTGCATGAGGACATGGAATGTCACAAAGATCCCCTGCAGGTACATTTCTTTAACCTCAGATTTACAATGTGCCTGTCATTACTTTCAGTCACCTCATATTCATTGTCTGCACTGCCATTAACATAATACTTCAATGCAATCCTCATGAATTGGTTGTACAATTCCATGGTTTTGGGACTGTACTCATTTCCCCATGTCATCACCTCAGCTTCATGTTCATTAACCATATTCATCACATTGATTCTAATAACCTAAAACATCTTAATGATTGTCTGTGCCTTGCTTTTAATATCCATGCATTGAATGACTCAGTCAAGTTGTTGTCCACAGACTGGTTCTTGCAAACAATATCAAAGAATGCCCTGCTCCAACATTTTGGTGGATACTTTAATAAATCCTCAATAACTTCCTTTCTATAATCATCTACTTGACTCATACTCTTTATCTGATCTTTGAAGTCCTCTTCATAAGTACTCCATGCAGCCCACTAAAGAAAATTTTTGTACTCACCAGAACCCCATCTCCTACACTAATTTGCTTCTATATGTCTTACACAAAATCTAAAGTGTGCCTCAGGAAGAACAATTTGGATTGAGTCAATCAACTCCTACAAATATCATTAAATATCATCAAATGATAGTACAAAGAAACTAAGAAAACAACTTAAAATAACTGTACAAAGAAACAATATATACCTTCTGCATATATGATATAAATGTGATCCCTTCACCCATTTTGAGGTCTAGTGAAGTCTGCAGTTGACCTAAGAACCACTTCCAAGTAAGTTTTGTTTCTTTATCAACAATAACTCAAGCCAATGGATAAAAATGATTAGCAGAATCTTGACCAACAATCACCAAGAGTTGACCTTTAGCTTTCCCTTTCAAAACTGTTCCATCCAATTCAATGATAGGTCTCAAACCACTCTTAAACCAAGACTTCATTGCTTGAAAACAAATATACATCCTTAAAAACCTCCTTTTGCCTTCTTGAAGAGCATATTTTTATAAGTTAATTATCACATCACTCCCAGGATTGCTAAGTTTCAGTTCATTGGCATAGGTAACAAGTTTATTATATTCATCTGAAAAACTACCTTCAAGTTTCTCCAAAATTATTTTCTTTGCCCTTTTGCACTTAGATTTACTAACATTTACATTAAATTCAGCTTTCAAGCTTGCCCTCATCTCTTTAACCTTAATTTTGGGATTATCTTGCAAGTCTTTTTTAAAGTAAACAACTATTGTATTTGCATCAACTCTTTGATTTTCAAATGCAGGTTCACATGTGTGCTCAGGCTCTAAAGTCTTGAATTTAACCCCACCCTCTGAAGAATCTTTAGATATATGACAAACAAAGGGGCATTCACCAACACATATGTACCTAAGCATTGTTGGATCACTTTTAACTTGCTGCAAGTAGGGGACCACATAATAAAGTATCAAACTTAGAGCCCCACCTCAATAAAATAAGCACAAAACATATATGTAAGAGACCCACATGAGCATCATCTTCAAAGTAAATGCAGGTGAAACAGGAGACCAAATAACAATAAGTCAGCTATTAACAAATACTTCAAATACTTTTTTAGTTAAATACCAACCATATGCGACCCTTTTTTAAAAAACAAAAGGGACCACACATACTTGAAATCCTAAACCATTGAAAGTTCTTCTAAAACAAAGTAATAATAAATCAGATATCATCAATTCCATCAATATACCCTAAAACAGAAACAAATAAATAATTAGGGTATTAAGTTGAAAGTCACAGGAAAACACAAACAATGACAAACCCTAACTTAACAGAAGAAATGCGAACCCTAAGACAAAAATGCTTCATTTATAAACAACAAACATATGAAACTAGCAGAAATGTTCAGATTTTGGGGGAAAATCTTACCTTGGACTGCATTAAATACTAAAAATAGAGGATTTTCTTTTGAACCTTCCACACTCTTCCCTCTCGTTTCTATCGAACATATGCAGACCAAATTACCTTCTTTGTCAATTTAGACGAGTCTAACTTATTTATTTAGTGGGCAAACGGGTGACGGGTCACGGGTGGGTGACGAGGAATGTAATGGGTATGTGGTGTTTTAATTTGGTGAGGTCGAGTGACTTGGCAGCGGACATGGATGAAATTGAGGGGGTCAGCGCCACGGTGCAGATCCGTTAATGTTAGGGGTAATTTTAAAAACTTGGTTAATGGTAAGGGCTAGATTGGACGAAAAGTATAAGGGATGGCAGAAGTAAACAATAAATCATAGTAAATGTACAATTTTGGACATCGGTTTTATCATCGATTTTGCGCTCATTATACACGTATACTAATAGAGGAAGTTTTATTGTGTACCTCATACAACTGACATTAGTAATGCGAAGTTCTTTTTGATCTCATAAATTTGTGAACCCCAATTCTATACTTCTAGGTCCATAAAAATTAAATTAGAAAAAATAAATAGTGAATCGAATAGCATTTGCTTAAAAATCGTGCATAATAAAATAGAGAAGAAAGTGTAAGAATCCCAATAAAATAAAAAAAGAAACAGATGTATACTTACTATTCTTTGTGCGTCGGTGGAGGGAGGGATGATGATAGGGTTTCACGTGGCCAATTCTTCGTGACAGGCAAAAAGGAGGAATCAACATTTAGCTAATTATTACTAATGCTACGTGACAATCAGACAGTTAACAACTACGACAAAAGGCTTAACCCATTTTATTTCAAAGAATGATTGACACCTACGTCTTTTCCTAATTCAGATTAAATTATTTGGGAGCATTAATTGTTGGAAAAGAAACAAGCAAAGATGTTTCCATGATCGAAAGTCTTTTTATATTATTCAAAATATTTCAGGTTTTTTTTTCCTGCTGAAGGTGTGATCTTCTATTTTATCTATCTATATTTTTATTCTTATTTTTTCCTCTAAAATTATTTCTATTTAATTATATATATGCTGTCCTCGAACAGTGAAAAAGGTATTGTAGCATAAGGGAATAATCTTACTGATAAAAAAAAAAAATGTAAGTTCCTTTTCAGCATATTTTTTGGTTATTGATCATGTTGTGAAAAAGATGCGGGTACCCTCACTAAACAATAGCCTCGTAAATGAATATAGGGCACAACATCAATAATATATGAAGTATTTTCTCTATCCCAATTTATGAGATATTTTTTACTTTTCAAGTTTTAAATATTTTAATTTTAACCATTAGTTGAATATAAAATATTTTAATTTTTCAAAATAAAATTTAATAATGAAAAGAAAGGATTTTCTTCCTAAAAGTCTTTGTGGCCATAAAGAGCATGTGATAAAGGATAAAATGAATAATTTAATGATATAAATTTTTAGTGATACTTTTGGTATGCGCTAAAAAGTATCTATTTAATTTTAAAATTCTGTACTTAGTTAAGTACTCTCACTTTAAAATAAATAAAATATAAAACAACATACCTAAACTGAGAAATAAATTTTACCACTATTTTTTATAACAATATATATAAAAAAATAAGTAATTTTTGACAGCCTTGTTTGGATAGTTGTTATGTATCGTTTCATAATGTATCGTATCGTACTCTATTGTATTGTACAATATCATCTGATAAATATAATGTTTGGAAAGATTGTGTCGTTTGCCATTGTTTCATGATATCACGCACCAGTAATATGAAAAATAAACTTGCAATCTTATTAGAAAAAAAATTATGATACAAAGTAAATTATTATATAAAAAGATTGCGTAAATGATAAAATAAAATTATTTAATAATAATGAAGGGTGATATTGAGAGAAAAAGACAAGATAATGATCGACAGTCATTATATAAAGAGGCACATTATACAATAAAATTTAAATAACAATAAAAATAAATAATACAATACAAGGGGTAACATCCGTCCAAACAAGGTGTAAGACTTGTTGTTATTTCACACAAAAATGTGCCATTACTCTTTCTTGGATCCCCCAATTAATGAAAGAAGACAGCGCACTGTAATATTCCTGATTCTTATGTGAAATTACAAGAGTAAGTGTGGAGTGAAAGCAGCCGCCGATACAAAGCTTTTTCCATAGAAAACTACCGACGTGATGAAACCTCCTCTCCACATGGCCTTGCACTTGCTTTCTTTTCCTTAAAACTATTCCCTTTTCCATATATTCTTGCCACCCAATGACAGTCCATAGGTGACCAAATTCCCTCTTCATTCTCACAAATCACCATTATAAAAATTGGACTTTGGACTCTCTTCCCGACTCTCATTCTTTTCTCAAAAAACCAGAACATCAGATTCTCTTCTCCAAACCCAAATCGAAACCATTTATTTCGTTTGATTTGGATCAATGTCGAAGAATATATTAGTGACAGGTGGAGCTGGGTACATTGGGAGTCACACGGTGTTACAATTACTCCTCGGTGGTTACAAGACAGTGGTGGTTGATAATTTGGATAATTCTTCTGCAATTGCTATCAAAAGGGTCCAAGAACTTGCGGGTCAATTTGGCCCTAACCTCTCCTTTTACAATGTACGTTCCCTTTTCCTCATCTATAATCGTG
Source organism: Nicotiana paniculata (assembly GCA_005239505.1). Taxonomy (NCBI): domain Eukaryota; kingdom Viridiplantae; phylum Streptophyta; class Magnoliopsida; order Solanales; family Solanaceae; genus Nicotiana; species Nicotiana paniculata. The sequence goes on along the minus strand of ML342135.1, from coordinate 32,964 downwards.
GGTTTTCTTGAAAATGTGGAGTCACATATATCTGGGTTTAAACATTGGATTCTTATTATAAAAGATTGGATTTTTATTTGGTTTCGGTTGAATTTTTTAAAATGATTTAATGTTGCATCTGTGTTTTAATCAACTGTGATGATTTATGGTTTATCATGTTTTTTGCTTCTTTCAATGTTAGATGTGTACATTTGTGTTCTTGGATTAGAAAAATAGCTAACAATGCAAAAGCTTGAAGTGGAAATTAAATTCAGAAATCTATTGAATTTGGAGAAATTCTCTGCTCGAAATTATTGAGTTTGTAATCTTTGTGGTCGATGAAGTGGGAGGAGAACCATGAAGTGTCAGGCTCAAACCCCCAGCACAGGCAAAATTGCACTAGTTGAGTTCTTCTTATCCCCAAAGCCTTGGTGATCAGAGTTACCCGATAACCTGTGCTGGTGGGAAAGTAGATACCCGGTGGAATAGTCAATGTGTGTGCAAATTGGTCCGAATGTCACTGTCATAAAAAAAATAAAGTTTGTAATCTTTGTGTCATTTTCTGTTTCAAACGCTGTTACACAGTATTATAGGATGTTTTCAAGCCTCAGGCACTTGATAGTTTCTTCATTTCTTGCATTTAAGTTCCTGATTTTCTATACTTTTGTCTTAAACTACAGATAGATCTGCGTGACAAGCCTGCAGTTGAAAAGCTTTTCGAGTCTAACAAGTAAGTTATACCATGTTAGTTGCAAGGATAATGATACTTTGATTCTGAATTTTTCTTGTACAATCTTCCTCTTTGTTGATCATCATTCCGTTGTTATTCTAGCTAATGTTGTTTTTATCTACGGCACAATAAGCCGAAAACTTGATAAACATTTTCATGAATTATATACTGTTGACCGGAAAATATGCTCTTGTCTAGCACTTTCCAACATGATGGTTGAAGTGTTTATATTTGTCTATTGCTTCCCTTGCTTTACGTTATTTCTTTAGTTCAACATCAGTGTCATATGTAATGCAGGTTCGATGCTGTTATCCATTTTGCTGGACTAAAAGCAGTGGGTGAAAGTTGCCAGAAACCTTTGATGTACTATAACAATAATATTACAGGTACAATTACCCTGCTGGAAGTCATGGCAACACGTGGATGCAAAAATGTAGTTCTCTATACTCTTTTGATTATATTAATTATGCATCTTTTCTCCCTTGCAAATTATTGTATTTACTTGTTTCTGTCGTCAACTCTTCAGCTTGTGTTCTCATCATCATCTACTGTCTATGGCTGGCCAAAAGAGGTTCCGTGTACTGAGGAATCTCCCATAAGTGCTGCAAATCCTTATGGAAGGACAAAGGTATCTTTTGAGTTGTCTCATCTGGTCATTTCAGTGCTCAGCTTATTTTTTGAGTGAGTATCTGTGATTCTAAAATTAAACGTATTTCATTGGCTGCCTCTCCATTGAGGTGCTGAGCAGCCAAGTTTTATACCACTTGTCCTTTTCTTTTAAAGGAAAGGGGTGCGAGAGGAGTCTGCTCTTTCTTTTCCTGAATATCAGAATTCTGGTTATGCGTATGCCATGTGTTTATACTCAAATCTAAGCAGACTTAATTTTCAGCTCTTCACCGAAGAAATTTGCCGGGATGTCTACCATTCTGACCATGAATGGAAAGTCATATTGCTGCGGTACTTCAATCCTATTGGTGCACATCCAAGTGGCTATATTGGTGATGATCCGCGTGGAATTCCAAACAATCTTATGCCCTTTGTTCAACAAGTTGCTGTTGGCAGGAGACCAGCACTGACAGTTTATGGAACTGATTATCCAACAAAGGATGGTACAGCGGTATGTCCCAATTTTCATTAGCCAATCCTTAGTTATTATTATTAATGTGTTAACTTCTGATACTACTATTATGTAATGATTTTTTTTTCTAGATTAGACGTTTTTTAATAAGTTTCTAGATTATGAGAAATTAGCTCACGCAAGTTTGGAGTCTTTGACTGGCTGCATGAAACTATGAGTCCAAATGAATGTGGACTCTCTTGCATCTTACTATTTTCTTGCTCTTTCTCTACCATGTACCTCGGAACAAAATTAGAAAAAGGACGCATGGCCACTTCTCTTTCTTATTCAATCGTTAGTTAGTTTGTAGGAAAAAATTGAGGTGTGCCGAGAGTTTTGAAGTTATGATAATGGGAAAAAAATGTGGCTGTCGTTTGCCTGAACATATGACTGATCATGTGGCAATAATTTCAGGTGCGTGATTACATTCATGTTGTTGATTTAGCAGATGGCCATATTGCTGCCTTGCAGAAGCTGTTTGATCCTTCGACAGGTGAGTACTTGCTATTTCTGGACTCTTATTTTACTTCTCTGTCTAAGTTATCTGGTGCTAATTTTCCCAGCAGCTTCTGAGTCCATGACCACAAAGCTCTCTTGCTTTTCTTTTCTGAAGACTGTTTGCCTGAAAGATATTTTTCAATTCTTCTGTTGGATTCTTGTTCCCCGTGGCATGGTTAAACATGAGAGTCACTAATATTCTAGACAGATAGTATTATGTGAGAAGCATCAAGTTTTGTTCTGGTGTGATCATATTATTCTGCCGTGCTGCTTCTATTTAACTAAATCATGTTCTAGTTTGGCTTGTCTTTGCATTTTCTAGAGCAATGTTATTTGGATATCTCCGGAGACATTATTCTTGTTGTATGATGAAGCAGTAGTTAACCTATCTAATAGGCCAAGGTGGAAAATTTCTCTCTGCTTGGTGTGGATTCTACCTAAGATTTGCTAAATCATTTCAGGCTGTGAAGTTTACAACCTGGGAACTGGGAAAGGATCGTCAGTCTTGGAAGTGGTGTCAGCATTTGAGAAGGCATCAGGAAAGGTAGTGTACTTTGGAATCAGTTCGGTTAATCCTTGGGCATCATCTCTATAGGAACACCCAGTTCAGTGAGTTAAAAACTTTTATAAATGGAAAAAGAGACATAAGTCACGCATTCAAGGAAGAGACTTTGCCTCATTCACTTACGTAAATAGAGGGCGTTATAAATTTCATTTCTAATTATAATAATGGTGAGTGTGATTTTTTTCTTCTTAGATCGAATTAGAATGAAATAGATTGGCTGGATGCATATTGATAAGTTATTAAAGTTTAGCCTCTTTAGTGGGGTGCCTGTTTAATTTTTCTGATCTGATACGTATGCCTGCAAATTTGGATGAGTGCTAGAGTTGCTTCTAGTTCTTCTCATCTGGGAAGAAATTGGACACACTTCTCTTATAATAGAACAGCTTTATTTGGTTCACACATAATTCTAGCTCTTTTTATATCCTCACTGACCGACAGTTATGTTACTGACCGTCCACTTTGTGCAGAAATGCTTTGCTCATTGTGGAACATTCTTGTAGTAACTGTTGCAGTAATTAGTGTTCTTTGTGCACTAAATACCTCCTTATTCTGCTCTTCTAGAAAATTCCACTGGTGATGTCTGGTCGACGGCCTGGGGATGCTGAAATTGTATATGCAGCAACAGAGAAAGCAGAACGAGAATTGAATTGGAGGTAACTGATAATAACAAATATATCAATCTGTTTACCTGTCTACATACACCAAATGTCTGGTCTTTAATCGTCTAATTACTTTAACTGCTTGTTGAGGCGCTAAAGCCTGATAATGCCCCTCAGCTAGAACTTTCCTGCCTCCCCTTTCTCTTAGACATATACTAATCCGCTTTTGATATGTTTTGTACTAAACGTCCGGCTTATTTTTCAGGGCAAAGTATGGCATTGATGAGATGTGCCGCGATCAGTGGAACTGGGCCAGTAAAAACCCCTATGGCTATGAAGGATCTGAAGAATCAAACTAACAGTGCAGTATACTCCTTTAACTGCAACTTTTTTTACATGATCACATCATTCCAGCTGTTGGTTCGTTTATCCTTACTGCTAATCACCAACATGTAGACCATCAATCTTTTTTCGGGGTAAGGATTCCACGTATATTACTAGGATTACAGAATGGTCGGAACATTTATATTTTTTCTAACTGGAGTTCCGAAGCGAGTGGTGGAACTTTTTCTGCCACTGAAGAAACAGGGATAGTTGATGAATAATGGAGTAGCTCGTTTAGCTGAAACCTATAGTGGCATTTTATTGGTTCTTTTATTCTTTTGTAACTAGCAGCATTACAATCATATTGTTTAAAGAAACTATTTCAATTATTATGCTGGTCCACTGTGTAAGCCTGTTAATTCAAGCAATTTGCTGGCAGTATTTCTTCTATTTAGTAGTTGGAAAGTTTATTATGCTCAAGGATGAACATGCCTACAACTCACAGTTGATTGTCAGCTGACTGGTTTAGAGTATCCATTATAATATCTTGTAACCCCATGTGCAGTTATGGTTTATTTGTCACCAGTAAGTACCTCATTCGACCACCTATTTCATAATCATGTCAATGCCAATGTTTGGTTTTATTCAACTTAACTAAAGGAAAAGGAGTTGTGCTGCCCTCCTAGGCGTGCATTTTGTTCCTTTTTTTATGCAACACCAAGTAATTCGAGTCAATTTACGTTAGACCAATGATGAATAATTATTTTTCATGGAGGTATTAAATACAAGTCCATGAATGAGCGAACTAAAGGTCGCATTCACGGTTAAAAATCTTTTGGAGAAAGCGCTAAAAAAAGATTGAACATGTGGGAGGATTTGGCCGAATTTTGCTTTCATTTCACCGTATGAAGCACCAAGTTACTTGACTTATGGTATTTAGTAGCTAAGGTCTATTAGCAAATGTCTAGGAATTAAAGATTTTGTTCGGTCCTCTTAGCATTTATTATGTTGTCACTGCTACTTGACAATATAAATTACATTAAAGGTCTCATTCGAATTTGAAATATAAATATTCTAAACAAGAACTCAACACTGCACTTTAGGCGGCTAGGAGAGCTCGTTAGACCTGCCGTCAGATCAATAAATAATTGAATGTTGAAAGGAGGCCCTAAACAAAAAAGGAGTCCAGTTCCTTTGAAGATATGTCATTTCTCGGCTGAATGTATTGTATACGGTTAAAATCGGGCTCACCCGATTTTGCTATTTGATCGAGACCCGAAGGTTGCATCGAAGGATGACTTCGTAACGGAACGAGGATAAGATACCGAGTTCAGAATCGAGGTACCTGTCAAGATCGAGGCTAATAGCAGTCGAAGCCAAATGAGATAGACATAGAGTAAGATCGACGATAGCATGATAACGGAAATGCGAGATATCCGTGACAGTTCGAAGGTCATGGAGAAAATCTCGGAACGGGTCCAATCACGAACGGCAGACTCGCTAATCATGTGATTTCCTTCTGTAATTAGAGTTATACTATAAATGGAATTCCTCTACTATATAAATGAGAGTTCTAATCATTTGTAACACATCATTCGCAGACACCAAAGAAATATAATTCTCTCTTCTCGCTTACACTCTTGTTTATCAGCTTTTAATTGTTCTTGCATCAACCAGTTCGAGGGTATCCAAATTCAAGGGCTGAGTTCCATTCTAACATTGGTTTTTCTTTACTTTATAATTCAATTATGTTATTTATCTTCATATTTATCAATTAGTATTAAGTGAAATCACGTATCCTTAAAACCATATTATAAGTTTAATTGTTATCCACGTAAACAGTTTGGCGCTGACCATGGAGCTAAGGATAATAGTGATTGCTTAATACTGATTTCGATAATACATACTACTTTACGCTCGTTCTTGTAAGTGTTTTTGTTTTCAGGATAAAACATGTCAAACTCACAAACAACACCCACACATGGTGACAACAGCCTCGGATTTCACGGGGAAAACGACAATATAGCCGCCCTAGGGATCGAGGTGCCTAAGGCTGGCCTCGAGGGAGCACCAATTGTAAATCCCGTCGACGTCAATTCATATGTCTCCCTAAATGCAAATTTGGGCGCTGATCTCGAAGGTAGTGTATGCAGGGAAGGTCGATCTGGTGGTCGAGGTACGCAAGGCAGAGGAGACAGTGGAGTCAGCCTCTAATTGATATTCGAGATGCTACAGGCTCAACAAGCCTCTATAACACAACTACAAAATCAACATCGTGCACCAAGTGGGGTTGAATCTGAGCCTCCACCAGAAGTTGTTTACAGGGACGAACCTGTACCGGAGAGATCGAACGCCAATGAACCGAGGACTGATCCCGCCATTATGAAAATTCTCTAGGAAATCACTAAGCGGATTGAATCAGGAGAAAAGAAAATCGAGGCAAACGACAAAAAGGTAGAAACATACAACTCCCGGGTTGACCAAATACCGGGGGCACCACCATTTTCGAAAGGTACGGACTCGAAGAAGTTTGTGTAGAAGCCATTCCCTCCAAGTGCGGCTCCGAAGCCCATTCCAAAGAAATTCTGCATGCCGGAAATCCCGAAATACAATGGAACCATCGATCCTAATGAGCATGTCACCTCCTATACACGTGCAATAAAGGGGAATGACTTAGAAGATGATGAGATCGAATCTGTTCTACTGAAGAAACTAGGAGAAACTCTGTCGAAAGAGGCACTGATATGGTATCACAACCTGCCACCTAATTCCATCGATTCATTCGCCATTCTTGCGGATTCCTTCGTGAAGGCACACGCTGGAGCAATAAAGGTTGTGACTAGGAAGTAGGACCTCTTTAAAGTAAGACATAAGGACAACGAAGTGTTAAGGGAATTTGTATCTCGGTTCCAGATGGAACACATGGACCTACCCCTAGTCATAGATGATTGGGATGTTCAGGCCTTCATCTAAGGGTTGAACGAACGGAGTTCGGTAGCATCACGGCAACTGAAGCAGAATTTAATTGAATATCCAGTAGTGACATGGGTCAATGTGCATAATCGGTATTAGTCAAATATCAGGGTCGAGGATGATCAATTGGAGACCTATTCCGGTTCCGCTTATCGAAACAGGCCCGTTGGCAGAGTTCAAAGGGACATCGATAGAGAACCCCGATCGAACAGAGATCAGTATCCACCAGACAACACAGATCATAGGAACAGTGGTCCACGACGTTATCCCGTTCGAAATGATCGAAGGAAAGATCGAGGATAGAGCTCTCGAGGGATCATGAGAAAAAATGGCTTCGATAAACACGCCGATCCCACAGAAGCACCACGATTATTAGAATACAACTTCAGCATTGACGCATCAGGCACCATGTCATCCATTGGGAGAATCAAAAATACTAGATGGACCAAACCCCTATAGACCGATCCATCTCAAAGAAATCCCAACCAGATATGCAAATACCATGGCACCCATGGTCATAGAACCGAAGATTGTAGATAGCTAAGAGAGGAGGTGGCCCGTCTATTCAATGAGGGGCACCTTCGAGAATTCCTGAGCGACCGAGCTAAAAACCATTTCAGAGACAGGGATGCAAATAATAAAAACGAGTAAGAAGAACCACATCACGTGATTCACATAATCGCTGGTGGGGTCGATATTACACAAGGTCCCGTGTTCAAATGCACCAAAGTATCAATCACCATGGAAAAACGAACTCGGGACTATGTGCCAGAAGGCACTTTATCATTCAATGATGACAAGGCAGAAGGAATCTCACAACCCCACAATTATGCTTTGGTAATCTCTATCCTTATGAACAAAATTGAGATTAAACGTGTTTTAATTGATCCAAGTAGCTCGGCCAATATTATTTAATCGAGGGTTGTGGAGTAGCTCATCCTACAAGACCAGATCGTACCCGCAACTCGGGTTCTCAATGGTTTCAACATGGCAAGTGAAACAACAAAAGGTGACATCATTTTACCAATAAATGTAGTTGGGACTATTCAAGAAACCAATTTCCATGTGATCGAGGTCGATATGAGATACAATGCCCTGCTCGGAAGACCCTGGATTCACAATATGAGGGCAGTCCTTTTGACCTATAGGCAGGATACCTAGATGAGCATAAACAGAATATAAGACAACAGTTTATTAAAGCGAGCAGTGATACCTATCAGTTTGCCTACTGATTTTTGTTAAAACTCTGAATCTGGGCAAACTTCAAGCAGTACTAAATCACAGTTCTTTTTAGCCCCAGAATTCATATAAGTTTGCCTAAGTGATAACCAGAATGGAATCCTATAGGCATGGTATCTAAAATTGTTAATTATAGACCTATGACAACGAGTTACTGATTTTAACAGACAATTTTTTTTATCCTTTAGACCTTATAGGCATACTTTCTAATTTGCAGACTTGGTTAACTCCTATAGGCATGATTTCTAGGTGGGCAGAAATGTTAACAAATTTCCAAGCAAGTACAATAATTTACACAAAGAAGATCCTATATACACAATCTCTAATATCCCATTGAGATTGAAATAGGTGTTGATCCTATGAACATGTATTCTAATGCAGAATTATAAAAGACTTATAGGCAGGATGTCTAATATGCCGAAATAGGACAGTTCAGAGTCATAAACAGCCAGAAGGGAACCCTATGGACCTGTCTCTTAATGCACATAAGGAATCAATACAATGGACCTATATGCAGGATTTCTACCCCAAGCTTGAACAAAGATATATAGAAACCCCTCCCCAGCTTTTTACTAATAATCCCAGATCTGTTATTACAGATATTATTACATCCCAATACAAATGAATCACATAATACTAATCATTACACTATAGGGAGCCTTAACAGGCCTAATTTCAACCTGGAAACCAGGCCTTCAAGCAAGCAAGTCTAAAGTACAGATGGTCCATCCATGATACACAAAGTGGACTTCTAGTGTGTCAAAGTTCCCAAGGGCCTCAGGGATCCCGGGCAATGCTCACACCAGAACCCTTTTCAGAGAAACAGTTTGTGAAAGATTGGAAGACCAGTCCCAATGTGTCAGAGTTCGGAGGAGTCTCAAGGACCCTAGGCAGTGCTCACATTGGGGGTGGTATGAACCTAGATAAATAAGAGTAGAAGTTTTAAAATAGTATATAAAGGGTAGAGGGACAATGTTTTAGAAAAAATAATTTAATTTTCAGAAGTGAATAGGTCCAAACCACATGGTTGCAAACAGAACTAGGCCAAGAAACAAACAATCACATAGTTTTAAACATATTATCACTTATTCACACTAAGTATTCATATTAGTACTTAAAGTGATTTACAAAGAGCAAGGACACTTTGAACTAACAGACATGATTGGCTACATATATTTGCAATACCTAAAAATGCTCAGAATAGGGAACATATAGCTGAACCAAACAAGGTTTCATATTACTGGGGATTACTTAGTTCATTAATTACCACTAGGTGAAATCATATAGACATGTATTAAATAGGAACATGCTGAAGTTTGGGATAGTTAACCAAACAAACACATAGAGCAGGATAGGGTAGTAGCATGCTAGTTTCAGAAGGAAGTAAACAAGTATCATGGATCAAACAGAAGCATATTGAAGTTTGAAATATACTAACCACATAGTCATATAGATAAGACGAGATAACAAGGATTAGGGCATAGTAGTTGGGAAAGAAATGGTCAGGAATCATGTGTCACACAAAAGCATGCTGTATTTCTATAATAAACTGACTACATAAACATATAGAATAGAACAAGAGAACTACTTTAAGGCATACCAGTTAGGGGGAGAGTAGACAGGAAGGTGAAGGCAATTAGAATTCAAGAGTCTAGCTTTGGGTTTCAGCTGGCTAAACAATGCAGCAAAAATAGGAAGAACTCAAGTAGTGTGTATGTAAGTGTGTGACTGTAGGTTTGTAAGCATGAGCTTGTGTCTCAGCGTGTGTTTTAAAATCAGAACAATGAAAGGTTTATATAGCATATAGTATAGTAAACCAAATAAGGCAGGCAAATCAACGACACACAAATAAGGTATGCAAAATCAATTAACCAATTAATTAGGGTTAAACACCAATCAATTAAGAGAACAGAATCCTGAAAATGTCACTTAAATTATGGAGAATATCATACGAAATCAATTATCAGACAAGATTGAGGTTTAATAAGGTAAGAAATAAGTCCAGAGACCATTTATAGGTCGGTCACAATAATCAAAGCCCAGAAATCAAGCCAGTAATACAATTAAGAAAAGTAGTACCAATCATGAATCACATATAAGGAAAAAATAGGTAAAAATCTTCAGAGAGATATCAGTTTTAAAAGAAAACAGAATTTCAAACCTTAATTAGGCAAATAAATCAATTAACCCCTTTTAATTGACAGGGTCGAAGTAAACGGGTAGCCATTATAGCAAACAGTAGAATAATTAGAAACCTTAGGACATGCAGACATAGATATGAGAACCAGTCAAAAAAGTAAAGAAAATCGGGGTTTAACACTTAAACTTTTGAAATATTTTTCAGAATTTAAAAAGATGAAACCCTAGATTTTAGGGGAAAAAAATCGGTTGACGATAATAGGAAAAATAGCAAAATCTTAAAGGAAAAGTTACAAACAAACTCAAACCGCTTCAGATCTAAAGATATCTAAATGGATTTAGCTAGAAATAGTAAAACATAAGCAGAGGTGAGAAAAATCTGGTTTGAACCAGAGATTTGAAACCATAAACACGAAGATATTAGTACTTACAGACATAGGAGTCAACACAGACGGACTCATCGAGAAAACGAGGGATTTGAGCCAAGTCTATTCGAATATATTTGAGATTCCATCAAGTAACATGAAAGTCGAACAACCAGTAGTGATAGGAGGAAGGATAAGGCCTAGAATCGAAGAAGAAACCCATGGATCGAAGGGATTTTGGTGACGGCGGGCTAGNGGGGGGGGGGGGTTGGTTAATTAAAAAAAGGTAAAGGATCCTCGACCGTTGATCTTCTGGGATCAACGTCCAGGATTCAATCTGGGTTGGGGCGGGTTTAAAGAATTGGGTTATGGATATTAGGTATTGGATCAGGGTTATGGATATTGGGTTGGTTTAATTGGGCTAGGGTAGTAATTGGGATAAGTCCGAAAATCAAATTAAAAGAGGCTATTTGTTAAATATCCAATTAAGATAAAATAATTATAGAAATAGCTAATAAATGATAAAAAATGCTATTTATGCATGAAAATTATTTAAAATAATTATTTAGTATTATAAAAAAATAAAAGGTCATTTTCTTGTAAGATAAAGTAATTATGCACATATGGGCTATTATTGCAAAGTTATTGCAATTATAACCTAAAGATGTAAGTATGGTTATTCATAAAATAATTAAAGCTTAGTACGAATATAAATGATGAAAATTAAACAATAAAATTATTATAAAATCGTTTGTGATGCAATTAATAATTATTTGGACAATAAAATAATGGAATAAATTAATTAGAAATCCTTTTAAAATTACAGAAAATTATGAAAAAATATTAATTGATGCTCATGTATTATTTTGAAAGTATATATGCATTTTTGGAATAATATAGAAAAAATTGGGTATCAACAGCTGCCCCTCTTTACCCGGGAAGGATGAAAGAGTTGTCGGGTAAAGATATAATGGCCAATTTTGACCGGATAGAGCGGTCTGAGAGATATAGGCGCATTCCGGTTTTCGAGCTGCCTAAATTTCCCTTTACAGGAATCAGTTCGTGTGTAGTTCTGGATTCATCGGTGGGATAAACCGATGAAGTTGTCACAAGGACGGATACAAGGTTTCGAATAGGTGAAACAATTATGGTGAGCGATCAGTTTTGCAATAGTATGAAGGAATTTGAGCGGGATTGCTCATGTTAGGATAACAGTTGCTCAATGGGTCACCTGCAAGTCAAAATATGTACGACAAGCATATGCGTATAAAATTTGCGTGAATTTAGACATGATGCAAATTTCCTTCAGACCATGAAAATTGTCCTTGGATGGTTGAGGATGACGTCCTTAGACCATATAGTCCTTGGGACAGTGCTTAGTCCTATGCAAGGAGAAGGAAATGCTTAGCCTTATGCAGATAGATAGGCAGGGCTTAGCCTCATGCAAGTTTTGGGACAGTGCTTAGTCTCATGCAAGGAGAAGGCAATGCTTAGCCTTATGCAAATAGAGAGGCATGGCTAAGCCTCGTGCAAGATTTGGGACAGTGCTTAGTCTCATGCAAGGAGAAGGCAATGCTTAGCCTTATGCAAATAGAGAGGCATGGCTAAGCCTCGTGCAAGATTTGGGACAGTGCTTAGTCCCATGCAAGGAAAAGGCAATGCTTAGCCTTATGCAAATGGGAGGCAGGGCTTAGCCTCATGTAGTATTAGTTTCATGCAAATAGAAGGCAGTGCTTAGCCTTATACAAGATTGAGATAAGAGCTTAGTCCCATGCAAAGAGAAGGTACTGCTTAGCCTTATTCAAGTTAAGAGGCAGGGTTTAGCCTCATGCAAGTTTTGGGATAGTGCTTATTCCCATGTAAGGAGAAGGCAATGCTTAGCCTTATTCAAGTGGGAGGCAGGTCTTAGCCTCATGCAAGGTGGAGACAGAGCTTAGTCTCATGCAAAAAGAAGAGTAAGAGCGAAGTATTCTTAGCTGACAATGTGTTTCGTGTATAGTGATTGTGTTGTTGCGACAATGTTTATTATGATGACATAGTCCTGCGTCTAAAGAAAATTTGTGAGTTTTGCGGGGTGGAGGTTGGTTCATGTCTTTGTTTGCTTGATCTGCTCCGTTCTATCCGAGGATCCTGCTCAAGTTGTTAAGGTAGCGTTTGCTAAAGCAAAGTTTCTTTTTCAAAAGCATGTGTGCATAATTTTCAAAAGACATAGTAGTATATAGTTTAGAAATCAGCTATATGAACCAGTAACTGTGACATAATCAGAGACATTGCGACTTCTTTTGCCGTAGAATTTTGAGGGTCCTCCTCAAAATTATGCCACAACTAACTAGATGACTTTTCTGGCTGCTCCATATGCTGCGGTTGGCTGAACTTACTTCAGAATTTTGAGGGTCCTCCTCAAAATTCTGCCCCAGTTTCTGATTATGGGGGAAATAGAAATTTTATTGAATTGTGACCGAACCCACAAGGCTGCCTACGTATCCCCTCTTAAACGGGAATCAAGTCGAGCGTAGTTCTATTTACATCATATGAAGAAGCATAAAATGGTTTACACATAGTATCTTTTGACTGTATTTGAATTGATAGGCTTTGGCCAGATTTCTCCGTCCATCTCTGCGAGTATGGGTGCTTCTCCTGTTAATACCCTGTGAACCATGTAAAGACCTTGCTAGTTGGGTGAGACTTTTCCTTTGGCTTCATCTTGATGTGGAAAGATCTTTTTCAGCACCAGCTGTCCCGGTGTGAACTGTCTTGGCTTGACTTTTTTGTTGAAGGCTCTGGACATTTTGTTCTGATAAAGCTGACGGTGACATACTACATTCATCCTCTTTCCGTATATGAGGGCTAGTTTCTCATAGCGTCTCATTATCCATTTTGCGCCGCTGAGCTCGGATTCTTGTGTAATCCTCAAGGAAGGAATTTCCACTTCGGCGGGAATGACAACTTCAATACCATAAACTAGCAAGTAGGGGGTTGCCCTGGTTGATGTGCGGACTGTGGTACGGTATCCCAGTAAGGCGAATGGTAGCTTCTCATTCCATTGTTTGTGATTCTCTACTATTTTCCTTAGTATCTTCTTGATGTTTTTGTTGGAAGCTTCAACGGCTCCATTCATTTGAGGCCTGTACACTGTAGAATTCTTGTGTTTGATTTTGAAAGTTTCACACATGGATTTCATTAGGTCACTTTTGAGATTGGAGGCATTGTCGGTGATGATGGACTCTGGAACTCCAAATCGACAAAAGATTCGGTCGCGGACAAAAACCGCAACGACCTTTTTGGTCACAACTTTGTAAGATGCAAATTAAACCCATTTAGTGAGTAGTCGATGGCCACCAGAATGAACCGGTGCCCGTTTGAGGCGGTGTGATCGATCGGACCAATGACGTCCACCCCTCAAGCAACAAAGGTCCAAGGTGAGATCGTTGAATTAAGCTCCTTTGGCAGCACTTTTATCATGTCTGCATGTATCTGACATTGGTAGCATTTCTGAATATACCAGATGCAATCTGTCTCCATGGTCATCCAAAAGTAACCGGCCTTGAGTGTCTTTTTGGCCAAGACAAAGCCATTCATGTGTGAACCTCAAGTTCCAACATGTACCTCCTCGAACAATTTAGAATCCTCTTTTGCATCAACACACCTTAACAGTCCCAGATCGAGAGTTCTCCTGTATAGGGTTCCTTCACTTTGGAAGAAGTGATTGGACAATCTTCGAAGGATGTGTTTCTGAGTATGGTTTGCATGCTCTGGGTATTCTTTTTTTGTCAAATATTCTTTGATGTCGTGGAACCAGGGATTTCCATCTGTTTCTTCTTCAACATGAGCACAGTATGCCGGCTGATTATGGATCCTCACTAGAATGGGATCGATGAAGTTCTTGTCTGGATGTTGTATCATTGATGACAAAGTAGCCAATGCGTCAACAAACTCGTTCTGAATCCTAGGTACATGCCAAAAATCTATTTTTGTGAACCTCTTCTTCATTTCTTGCACATGATGCAGGTATGGAAGTATCTTGGGATTCTTGGTAGCCCATTCTCCTTGTACTTGGTGCACCAGGAGATCTGAATCGCCAATCACTAGCAGTTCATGAATGTTCATATCAACAACCATGTTGAGCCCTAATATGCAAGCTTCATATTCCTCCATGTTGTGTAGGGGAATCTGAGTTTTGCAGACACCGGATAATGTTGACCAGTTTGTGATACCAAGACGGCTCAAATGCCGACTCTTTTGAAGTTTTCCGCCCCGTCGAAGAACATTCTCCAATCATTGTAGGCTTCAGAAATGTCTTCTACTATGAATGATACCTCTTCATCAGGAAAATACGTTTTCAGGGGTTCATATTCTCCTCCCACAGGATTTTCAGCAAGATGGTCTGCCAATGCTTGTCCCTTGACTGCTTTCTGAGTTACATAGATGATGTCGAACTCACTCAGCAAGATTTGCCACTTGGCCAGCTTTCCGGTGGGCATAGGCTTTTGAAAGATGTATTTCAAGGGATTCATCCTCGATATGAGGTACGTCGTATAAGCACAAAAGTAATGTCTTAATTTCTGAGCTATCCAGGTTAATGCGCAGCAAGTGCGTTCCAGCAAAGAGTACCACGCTTCATAAGGGGTGAACTTCTTACTCAGGTAATATATGGCATGTTCCTTTCTCCCTGTCTCATCATGCTGTCCCAAAACACAACCGAAAGCTCCATCTAACACTGCAAGGTAGAGTAGCAGTGGTCTTCTCGGCTCCGGTGGGACTAAAACTGGTGGCGTGGACAAGTATTCCTTGATTTTGTCAAAAGCCTTTTGACAATCCTCGGTCCAACTGGTTGCAGTGTCCTTATTCAGTGTTTTGAAAATCAGCTCACATATTACTATGGACTGTGCTATGAAGCGGCTGATGTAGTTGAGGCGTCCCAGGAAACTCGTCACATCTTTCTTGCTTTTTGGCGGTGGTAATTCTTGGATGGCTTTAACCTTTGATGGGTCCAATTCTATTCCTCGGCGACTGAGGATGAATCCCAACAGCTTTCCGGCAGGAACACCGAACGCACACTTTGCAGGGTTTAGCTTCAGGTTGTATTTACGCAATCGGTCAAAGAATTTCTTCAAATCTACTATGTGATCTGTGTCCTTCTTGGATTTAATGATGACATCGTCCACATATACCTCTATCTCTTTATGTATCATGTCATGAAAAATAGTTGTCTTGGCCCTTATGTAGGTGGCCCCAGCATTCTTTAGACCGAATGACATCATTTTGTAGCAGTACACTCCCCATGGTGTAATGAAGGCTTTTTTATCGGCATCTTCTTCATCCATCTAGATCTGATGGTAACCTACGAAGAAATCTACAAAGGACTGGAGTTCATATTTCGCACAATTGTCGATCAAAATGTGTATATTCGGCAGCGGGAAATCATCCTTTGGGATGACTCTGTTGAGATCCCGATAATCAACACAAACTCTGACTTTCCCATCCTTCTTCGGTACAGGCACAATGTTGGCTAACCAGGTTGGATATTCAACTCCCCTGAGGACCTTGGCTTTGATCCGCTTAGTAACTTCCTCCTTGATTTTCAGGCTCATGTCTGGCTTGAATTTCTTGAGTTTCTGCTTTACTGGCGCACACATTGGGTTTGTGGGCAACTTGTGGGCCACAATGGATGTGCTTAAGCCGGTCATATCTTCGTATAACCATGAAAATATGTCCTCATATTATTTCAGGAACCGAGTGTATTCCTCTTTCTCTGACGGTGACAAATGGATGCTTATGCGGTTTTCCTTGATGGTATCAGAATCTCCCAAATTGACTATCTCAGTATCGTCCAGGTTGGACTTGGGCTTGTTCTCAAAATCCTCTACATCTCTGACAATCTCTTCAGGTATTACATTTTCCTCTTCTGAATCACTTTCTTTTGTTGCGTTGTCTCATTACATGTCACAGTTGTCGGTTCATCAAGATAGGAAATAGTAATGCTGTAGGGATAAAAACATAAGAGAAAAGCAGTAATAATAAAACATCGAGCTATTTTAAGCGTTAAATAAAAGTGATTTTCAATAGCTCAAATAACATTTTGGGAACATTGAAAATATTATTTAAGAAAAAAATGCAAAAGTGGAAATCATTTTTAGAAAAAGTAAACAATGTTATTCAGCCTTGCTACCCCGGGACTCGTCGGGCCCTTGATGGTCTAACAGTCCAGTTCTTGAGGAATTCTCCTCCCTTCACATCTTGGATAGTAGGGACCTCTCCTTCTCCTCCTCGACGATCACACAACAGTCCATATCATCATCTTCCAAGAACAAATTCCTCATTGCTGCCAATGCTTCTTTTTCCTCTGACCCCGATATAACATCAGCTTGATGGAAAGTCTGACTTAAGTGCGGTACGAGCTATTCAAGAGGGTAGTATGGACCATGCCACGGTGGTGACCAATCATCGTATTCCTTCCAGGTGTATTGATACCCCAACCCAAAGGTGGTACCATGGCGCTTCAGCTATATTGGCTTGGAGATACCCTGAAGGTTTTTACTGAGCCCCTTTCCAGGTTCCTACCAGTGCCGTGCCAATATTCTCTTTATCTTTCTACTCCAACACTTATCCTTTGCGAGTGCATTAACACGCTCGATGCGGTGGTATGTTTCTCCACCTAACCTCCTTATGTTTTCAACCACCGGAACAGTCTGACTGGTGTAAATAGGGTTACTCCCATCTCCATGGATGATTACTTCTTGATGATTCCACTCAAATTTCACGGCCTGGTGCAAAGTAGATGCTACATCCCCAGCGGCATGTATCCAAGGTCGTCCCAACAGTAAATTGTAGGAGGCGGATATGTCCAGCACATGAAACTCAACATCAAACTAGGTGGAACCCATATGCAGGCAGAGATTAGTTTCTCCAATGCTAGCCCTTTGAGACCCGTCGAACACTTTCACATTCATAGTCCCTGCTCGTATCTCGTGTAAACCCTTGCCCAACCTCTTCAGAGTTGTCAAAGGGCAAATGTTGAGGCTAGATCCTCCATCTATCAAAACTCTGGTGATAAACTTATCTTCGTATTTCACTGTGATGTGCAGTTGCCCTGTTGTGACTTAACCCTTCAGGTGGTAGCTCTTCCTCATGGAAAGTGATCTTGTGGCTTTCTAGCACTTGCCCCACCATATTGGCCATTTCTCCATTAGTGATGTTATTGGGCATATATGCTTCATTCAATACCTTCATCAGAGCATTCCTGTGTGCCTCAGAATTTTGCAGCAACGACATGATAGATATTTGGGCGGGGGTCTTGTTTAGATGATCGACGATAGAGTACTCCCTTGCCTGTACCTTCCTCCATAGATCATCTGGACCAGTCTCAATAACGGGCGGTTTACTAGAAGCTTGCTTACTGGATTCTCCCAAATGTTCAGGTGTATAAACCCTTCCTGTTCTAGTCATTCCTTGTGCAGCACCAGATTCTTCCATCGTCGACCTTATTTTTCTTCTAGCCTCGGCCACATAATCCCAAGGTACAGCATTGGAACTGAAGGGCGGTGTGTTTGCCACAGTCACAATGAAAGGTGTGTCCATCTCCACCTTAAATAGAGCGGGTATTGCTGCAGGTGGGGTCACTTCTACCTCGAAGGGAGCTGATGCGTTACCTCAACTTCAACTGGCGGCTGTACCTGTACCAAAATGGGATTGAGCGTGACTGGAGGTTTTTTAGGATCATCACCTTCCCAAATAAGCCTGATTGACCCCTCGGGATCCCACTCTTCATCAGTTTCTATTACATTGACCCCTTCGCCCCTATGATCTGGGATATGATTATTGCAGACATTAGGTGCAGTTTCCTTTGCCTGTATGACCTTATTATCAATCAGTATTTGGATCTTGTCTTTCAAGGTGTGATACTCGTCAATAGTGTGTCTCATCATATCAGAATGGTACGCACATGTCTTATTTGGATTGACCCGTTGAGATGAATTATCCATTGCCACAACAGGAATAGGGGTGACATAACCAGCAGCTTTCAACCTTTCATACAACTAGTCGATGGGTTCAGCAATGGTGGTGTATTATCTGGGTAGTTTGCGGTCAAAATTAGGCCCGGGTTTTTGGTGGTTTGGACGAGTTGGAGGTGACTGATAATAGGATGGTTGGGAATTATAGGTATGGTACGCGGTAGCAGGTTGGGAATATCTGGGAGATGATGGTTGGTATGTGGGTGGAGGTGTTTGGTATACAAATGGAGTTTTTGGGCCTTGGACAACCATTACTGTTCCCACTTCTTTCTTCTTTGATATGCCACCTGATTGTAGTGCTTTATTCGTGGCCTGCAGTGCCTCAAAACTTGTCACCATTACACTTTTGATACCTTCCTCGATCCTTTTTCTGAGCTTGATGATATCAGAGAACTTGTGATTCTCTATTACCATTAACCTTACGTAATATTATGGATCCGGAGCCCTGACAAATAACTTGTTCATTTTCTCTTCATCTAATGCCGGCCTGACCTCCGCTGCTTCTGACCTCCACCGAGTAGCGTACTCGCGAAAAGTCTCATTGGGCTTCTTCTTGAGATTTTGGATATACAAGACATTCGATGCATTTTCCATATTGAATCTGAACCTATCCATGAAGTCCGACGCCATGCTTACCCAATTAGCCCATTTCTTGGGATTTTGACTTATGTACCAAGATAGGGCATCTCCAGTGAGGCTTCTCATAAATATCTTCATGTGAATCCTTTCGTCCTTTCCAACCCCTATGAGCTTGTCACAGTAAGTTCTCAAATAAACCCTTGGGTCACCCGTTCCATCAAACATTTCGAACTTGGGAGGTTTATAACCCCCTAGCAGTTCCACATCTGGATGAATACACAAATCCTCGTAATTCAGACTTTCGATTCCTTTGCCTCCTTCAACACCCTGAACTCGGCTTGTGAGTTTCTTGAGCTCCTCTGCCATGTTCTTAATGAGCAGGTCCTTCTTGGCGTATTCTGGTGTATATGAGATTGGTTAAGTAGAGTGGGGTAATATTTCCATGTATATGGGGCTGTTCTGGTGAAGTCCAAGATTTTGGGTATAGTGGTGATCATTGGGTGAATTTTGGGGGTCGGGTATAGGTTGTGGGGTATTCTGAGGAGTGTGGTAAGTGGTTTGCGGATACTGAGTTGGGAGATGCTGATGTTGAGGAGGTGTAGGTATGGGTAAATGATTTTGAGGAGGGTTTGTATATTGATGGGGTACAAGAGGATTCTACGGGCGTTGGTCGGGTGCATTCTGGGGAGGTGCCGGTTTCTAGGTATTTGGATGGTTGATATCTGGGACGTTTAATGTGAGGGAGAGGTTTTCCAAGTTACAAACCTGCTCAAGCTCACCTTATAGTTCAAGTATTTTATTTTCAAGACGCAAAACCAAGTCATTTGGTGCCGGAGTACTCCGACCATCAGAAGTTTCCACATTCTCAGCATGTGCGGTGTTGTCGCCATATATTATCCATCTTATCTTTCCCTTTGCCTTTTGATGTACTTGGAGGAAGAGGAGGTGAGGGCCTCTGAATCTGGTGTGATATGCTGATAATGCTAGTATGTGTGAACCAACCTTGGGGAACGGGAATAATCAAAAAGAAAAGAAAAGCAAAAGGTAACCAAGTCAGTAAGGGTTCCAAAAAGAGGATTTGAAATATTTAAACACATAGTGCGGGAATGTAAATTCGCGTTCTAATTTGGGAGCCTCGTTGTGCCCGAGGTAGGCCTAGAGACAAGTTGATTTGGAGAAATTTAGTGCCAATAATTGCCTCATTTCATTAAATGTAAAATAGATGAATCTAAAACGACACTAAATAAGATAAGTCACTAATGGAACTTGACCTTATTACATTTGAAAAGCAAAAACGAATAAACCTAATCTACTTGGTCCCAAAAGGACCTTCTCCAGGCCTGATTCTCTTGGCTCCATCGATCAGATTCCCCAGGTCGCGCATGTCCAACAACAAGTATGCCCTTTCTAGATGTCCTCCTTCAATACCTTCGTCATTCTGGCAGTCTATGACTCCTTTCCTCATCTTCCCTTCCATTTTCATCAGACCCTGCTCCAGATATTCTAACCTTTCATTCGATCTGGTAGTCGTTTCCTTCCATCCATTGACTAATTCCATATCAGTCTTGTGTTGTTCCAGATGCTCGGCCTCGGACTCGCGAACCCTTTTGCGCAGTGTGTTATACTTCACCTTTGCTTTGGTAGCTTCATCTATGACTCTGTTTCCTTGACCGACAACTGACTCGACTATTCCTGTTATGCAGTCTTCCAACCATGATGGGTAAAAGTACACGTGCCCTGCGTGATATCGGTCTGGTTCGATGGTGTATCTTTCTACAATAATCTTTAGGTGCCACATACGTTGAGCTTCACATTTGTATGGGAGGTTATCATCCTGAAAATCTGCCCTATAATGACTCATTTTAACGATCCGCAGTATGACTTGCTTCCTGCCTACTTGTCTCATAACCCTGATGGGAACATAAGGGTAGATGCCCCTTAAGCTGACCAACACCAAGTACGGAGTGTCCCTAGATCTGATGATGAACTCGTCAGTAGGGAACCATTCGAACATCCATTGAACCTGATCCTCAGTCAAATTATCGAAAAACTGCACCCATTCTGTAGCACTCTCTGGTTGAGCAAACCTGTCTGGGATATAAGTCATTCTCTTAAGGTGACGGAAAGTTATATGATCATTCCACGCCCTTTGTGGAAACTCTTGACGGTATTGACCTCTCAGGAGATGCTCTAACAACCAAACCTGTAGCAGCATATTACAACCCTCGAAGTGTTTGAATCCCTTCTGGCAGCGGTCCAAGGCCCGATATATGTCTGCTATGATCATAGGGACAATGGTATATGTTTGCCCCTCGATCCCCTCCAATAAGGTTTTTGTTACCATGGCCAATCTAGTATGAATTATGTCCCCTTGCATCGGAAACACTATCATACCTAGGAAGCAAACGATGAACACAAAAACCCTGCGGTGAATACAACCTAAGGAAGTGATAGAGAATTCATCATGGTAGATACAATAGGATTTACTATGACCATATCGTTCATAGAGGTAGTCAAAGGGTATGTAGGACTTCTTCAGGCACCCCAAATCGTCGTTCTTTTTCAGACCCATCATTTTCAGAAACCCCCTAGTGGTATGGTTTTCTGGCACCAATAAACCGGGACTGTCCCAAGGCAGTCTAGCTTCCAAGAGAGGGGTCATTTCTATGTTTCCAAAGAGAAACACGAATCTTTCACTGTCCCAGAATGTTGTGGCGGCTTCAATCAACATATTATTCGGTTGGATGTCCAATAAAGAAGGAAAATTTCCCAAGACCTTTTTCACATGTTTTTTGTCACTTGATGAAAGATCTTCCCACCAATCTAGCAACAATGGTGGTATGTTACAGACCATTCCGAAACTGGGGACTTCGTGCCTCATTTTCTGCAAAACAAATAAGGTTAGACCCTTTCCCCCTCCAGATTCGACTATTTATACATCAGTGATTAGCACATTGGCACTTATTTCTCCAAATTAATGCACAGATCGTGGTTGCGTACGTTGGGATTATGGAAACCCCGGTGGACTTTTGGACAAGGCTTTTCTTAAAGGGTTATTATGCGGAGAACATATTAAACCTGGCTAGGTTTGACCATGATGCATGTACAATTAATCAGAGTAAGGTTTCTATAGAGGTCTAGACTGGTACCCTCAAGTGGACAACTCGAGGGGGAAAGGCACGGATCCGTCGACTGCACCGCTGATCGACTAGTTTTACCGCAAATAAGCCTTTCCGAATTTGATGGGGTGATATGTAGGAAGAGCGCAAACACTCATCAAGCATTGCTAAGGTATTGGTTACACACGAGTGTAATATGATGTTGAGCATGATTTATGCAACAGTAAATAGCACGTTGTCACGTATTTTCACGTTAAAAGAAAATGATAAATGCGGTATTTAATAATTGAAAGGGCGTTTAAGAAAGAAAACAAAGAGACAAGTCAGTTTCCGTAGTAAAGAGAAATCATAAATGCTTGAAAATAGTCAATTAAATTCACATAAAGTGGGAAAGGAAAACGGTGCGCACGTATTAACAGAATAAAGCATGCTTAAAGACTAATTCACAAAAGCAAGTTCATTATGGCAAGAGCCTAACTATCCCCAGCAGAGTCTCCATGTTGTCATGCCCCCTTTTTCCCTCGTGAATATCGGGGTTTCGACATTTAATGAGACAACTCCCTTCCCTTTTGGGATGGGAGTATGGGATTTGAAGAGTCGCCACCTAACGGATTAAGGTGCATTAGGGCACCTAAAGCAAATAATTCATGAGACTAGTTTGCATCACCAGAGATCGGGTAAGGGCTCGAAATTACCTTGAGGGGAAGGTGTTAGGAACCTCTCGAGGTCCACAAAGGTGGGCCCCGACCGAACTTAATTAAGCGAATTAGTCATTAAAGGAAAATAAAGCAATTTGGACAACTATTATTTTAAAGCAGGAATTAAAGTGGTCCTAAGTTTCTTAGCCGATAGGATCATTTCCATGCAATACTTGGTAACTTTCCACAAGTTGGGGTACTACACATAGTATTAGAGCACAGGTCATCATCTCCTTTACTACCCAATTACTATCTTTCAGTTATTACCTAAGCGTTCTAATAGCTTCTAACTCGTACCTTATACATGATCTACCCGTCCCTTACCTATGGTCTTGGAGGTGTTTAGGAACTCTATTTAAAGTAGTTCTAGACTGACCTAGGTTGCTAAAAAATGAGAAAGCTAAGCGACAAACAAAAATTCAGATAGGACTGTCACATAAAGAGAAAATAGGGGCTCATGTTAACCTCCACAAGTAAACAGCAAATGCAGGCAATTCCAACAGACAACTTTTATTAGTTTAAGACCCTATAGGCAGGAACCTAGATGAGCATAAACATAATATAAGACAACAGTTTATTAAAGCGAGCAGTGGTACCTATCAGTTTGCCTACTGATTTTTGTTAGAACTCTGGATCTGGGCAAACTTCAAGCAGTACCAAATCACAGTTCTTTTTAGCCCCAGAATTCCTATAAGTTTGCCAAAGTGATAACTAGAATGGAATCCTATAGGCATGCTTTCTAATTTGTAGAATTAGTTAACTCCTATAGGCATGATTTCTAGGTGCTAGAACTGATTTATTTATTTCCTATAGACATGCTTTCTAGTTTACAGAATTAGTTAACTCCTATAGGCATGATTTCTAGTTTATAGAATTAGTTAACTCCTATAGGCATGATTTCTAGGTGGGCAGAAATGTTAATAATTGCCAGGCAAGTTCAATAATTTACACAGAGAAGATCCTATATACATGATCTTTAATGCACATTGAGATTGGAAATAGGTGTTGATCCTATGAACATGGATTCTAATGCATAATTATAAAAGACTTATAGGTAGGATTTCTAATATGCCGAAATAAGACAGTTTAGAGTCATAAACAGCCAGAAGGGAACCCTATGGACAGGATCTCTAAATGCACATAAGGAATCAATACAATGGACCTATAGGCAGGATTTCTACCCCAAGCTTGAAAAAATATATATAGAAACCCCTCCCCAACTTTTTACTAATAATCCCAGATCTGTTATTACAGAGATTATTACATCCCAATACGAATGAATCACATAATACTAATCATTACACTATAGGGAGCCTTAACAAGACCAATGTCAACCTGGAAACCAGGACTTCAAGAAAGCAATTCTAAAGTATAGGTGGTCCATCCATGATACACAAATTGGGCTTCTGGTGTGTCAAAGTTTCCAAGGGCCTCAGGGACCCTGGCCAATGCTCACTCCAAAACCCTTTTCAGAGAAACAATTTGTGAAAGATTGGAAGACCAACCCCAATGTGTCCGAGTTCAAAGGAGTCTCAAGGATCCTAGGCAGTGCTCACATTAGGGGTTGTAGGAACCTAGATAATAAAGATTAGAAGTTTGAAAATAGTATATAAGGGGTAGAGGGACAATTTTTAGAAAAAACAATTTAATTTTCAGAAGTGAATAGGTCCAAACCACATGGTTACAAACAGAACTGGGCCAAGAAACAAACAATCACATAGTTTTAAACATATTAGCACTTATTCACACTAAGTATTCATACTAGTAATTAAAGTGATTTACAAAGAGCAGGGACACCTGAACTAACAGACAGGATTGGCTACACATATTTGCAATATCTAAACATACTCATAATAGGGAACATATAGCTGAACCAAAAAAAGGTTTCATATTACTGAGGATTACTTAGTTCACTAATTACCACTAGGTGAAATCATATAGACATGTATTAAACATGAAACATGCTGAAGTTTGGGATAATTAACCAAACAAACACATCGAGCATGATAGGGTAGTAGCATGCTAGTTTCAGAAGGACGTAAACAAGTATCATGGATCAAACAGAAGCATATTGAATTTTGAAATATACTAACCACATAGTCATATAGAGAAATACGAGATAACAAGGATTAGGTCATAGTAGTTGGGAAAGAAATGGTCAGGAATCATGTGTCACACAGAAGCATGTTGTATTTATGTAATAAACTAACTACATAAACATATAGAATAGAATAAGAGAACAGTTTTATGGCATACCAGTTAGGGGGAAGTAGAGAGGAAGGTGAAGGCAATTGGAGTCCAAGAGCATCAAAAATAGGAAGAACTCAAGTAGTGTGTGTGTAAGTATGTGAGTGTAGGTTTGTGAGTCTGAGCTTGTGTCTCAGCGTGTGTTTTAAAATCAGAACAATGAAAGGTTTATATAGCATATAGTAGAGTAAACCAAATAAGGCAGGCAAATCAACAACACACAAATAAGGTATGCAAAATCAGTTAACCAATTAATTAGGGCTAAACACCAATCAATTAAGAGAACAAAATCCTAAAAATGTCACTTAAATTATGGATAATCTCATATGAAATCAATTATCAGACAAGATTGGGGTTTAATAAGGTAAGCAATAAGTCCAGAGACCATTTATCGGCCGGTCACAATAATAGAAGCCCAGAAATCAAGCCAGTAATACAATTAAGGAAAGTAGTACCAATCATGAATCACATATAAGGAAAGAATAGGTAAAAATCTTCATAGAGATATCAGTTTTAAAAGAAAACAAAATTTCAAACCTTAATTAGGCAAATAAATCAATTAACCCTTTTAATTGACATGGTCGAAGTAAACGGGTAGCCATTATAGCAAGTAGTAGAATAATTAGAACCCTTAGGACATCCAGACATAAATATGAGAATCGGTCGAAAAAGTGAAGAAAATCGGAGTTAAACACTTAAACGTTTGAAATATTTTGCAGAAATTTAAAAAGTTGAAACCCTAGCTTTTAGGGAAAAACAAATATCGGTTGACGATAATAGAAAAAATAGCAGAATCTTAAAGGAAAAGTTACAAATAAACTCAAACCGATTCAGATGTAAAGAGATCTGAACGTACTTAGCCAGAAATAGTAAAACATAACCAGAGGTGAGAAAAATCTGGTTTGAACTAGAGATTTGAAGCCATAAACACGAAGATATTAGTACTCACAGACATAGGAGTCAACACAGACGGACTGATTGAGAAAACGAGGTATTTGAGCCAAGTCTATTCGAATCTCTTTGATATTCCATCAAGTAACATGAAAGTCGAACAACCATTAGTGATAGGAGGCTAGATAAGGCGTAGAATCGAAGAAGAAACACATGGATCGAAGGGATTTTGGTGACAGCGGGCTAGGGTTAGGAGGAGGGTGAGAGAGAGAAGAAAGGAGGAGAGGGTTTCAAGGCGGCGGGCTGTGAAAAAAATGAGTAGGGTTTGGGGGTGGTTTGGTTAATTAAAAAAGGTAAGGGATCCTGGACCGTTGATCTTCTGGGATCAATGACCAGGATTCAATCTGGGTTGGAGCGGGTTTAAAGAATTTGGTATTGGATTAGGGTTATGGATATTGGGTTGGTTTAATTGGGATGGGGTAGTAATTGGGCTAAGTCTGAAAATCAAATTAAAAGAGGCTATTTGTTAAATACCTAATTAATTTGATAAAATAATTTATAGAAATAGCTGATAAATGATAAAAAATGCTATTTATGCATGAAAATAATTTAAAATAATTAATTAATATTATAAATATAAAAGGTCATTTTCTTGTAAGATAAAGTACTTATGCACATATGGGCTATTATTGTAAATTATTGCAATTATAACCTAAAGATGTAAGTATAGTTATTCATAAAATAATTAAAGCTTAGTAAGAATATAAATGATGAAAATTAAATAATAAAATTATTATAAAATTATTTGTGATACAATTAATAATTATTTGGACAATAAGATAATGGAATAAATTAATTAGAAATCCTTTTAAAATTACAGAAAATTATGGAAAAATATTAATTGATGCTCATGCATTGTTTTGAAAGTATATATGCATTTTGAAAATAATATAGGAAAAATTGGGTATCAACAACGGGCTTGACCCCCGAGCTCAGAGAAAAACTCATACAATTTCTTATCGATAATATGGATTATTTTTCTTGGTCCCAGTTAGATATGAAAGGAATCCCACCGGAGATCACTACACATCGATTAAGCTTGGATCCAAAGTTTCACCCGGTAAAACAAAAGAGAAGGCCACAGTCTGAGGTAAAACATGCATTCATCAAGGACGAGGTAACCAAACTTCTCAAAATAGGATCCATTCGGGAAGTAAAATATCCCGAATGATTAGCAAACGTAGTCGTAGTCCCTAAAAAAGGAACGAACTTAGAATGTGCGTAGAATATATGGATTTAAACAAGGCATGTCGTAAATATTCTTTTGCTTTGCCGAATATCGATCGCATGATCAATGCCACGACCGGCCACGAGATCCTTAGTTTTATCGATGCCTATTCTGGGTACAAATAAATACAAATGAACCCGGAGGATCAATAAAAGACTTCGTTCATCACTAAATACGACACCTATTGTTATAATGTGATGTCGTTTGGACTAAAAATGCTGGTTCTACTTACCAACGCCTAGTAAGCCGAATGCTCGAAGAACAAATAGGTAAATCAATGAAGGTCTATAATGACGATATGCTAGATAAGTCCCTACGCGCAGATGAACATTTAACACATTTGCAAGAAAACTTCAAGATATTAAAAAATATAACATGAAGCTCAATCAGGAGAAATGTGCATTTGGGGTCGGTTCGGGCAAGTTCCTCGGCCTTATGGTATCAAATCGGGGGATCGAGATCAACCTCAATAAAATAAAGGCAATCGAAGACATCACAGTCGTGGACAATGTTAAGGTCGTACAAATATTAACAGGGCGGATAGCCGCCCTAGGCCGGTTCATCTCGAGGTCTTAAGATATAAGTCACAGGTTCTTCTCACTACTCAAAAAGAAGAAAAAGTTTACTTGGACCCCGGAATGCCAACAAGCATTGGAAGAATTAAAGCGGTACCTCTCCAGCCCGCCACTGCTTCATACTCCGAAAACGGTCGAGCAACTCTACTTATACTTGCCAATTTTGGAAGTCGCGGTAAGTGGTCCTAGTTCGAGAGGATAAAGGTATGCAATTTCCTGTTTACTATGTTAGTCAAACTTTAGGTGAGGCCGAGATTCGATACCCACACTTAGAAAAATTAGCGCTTGCCCTAATAAGCGCCTCTAGGAAATTAAAACCATATTTTCAATGTCACCCAATTTGTGTGGTGACCACTTATCCTCTCGGGCCCGAACTCTCGGGCCGATTGGCCAAATGGGCTGTCGAAATCAGTGGGTATAATATCGAATATCAACCTCGGACGACCATCAAGTCTCAAATCTTAACAGACTTCATGGCTGACTTTACGCCAGCCCTCGTACCCGAGGTCGAAAAGGAACTGTTATTAAAAACGAGTACATCATCGGGGGTGTGGACCCTTTTCACAAACGGTGCTTCGAACGTGAAAGGGTCCGGGATAGGAATCATTTTGAATCTGCCCACGGGCAACACAATTAGACAGTCTATCAAAACTTCTAAGTTGACTAATAATGAGGCCGAGATGAGGCCATGATTGCAGGTCTCGAGCTAGCTAAGAGTTTGGGAGAAGAGGTCATCGAGGCCAAATGTGACTCCCTACTTGTGGTAAACCAAGTCAACAGAACTTTCGAGGTTCGAGAAAATTGAATGCAGAGGTACTTGGACAAACTATAGGTGACACTACATCGGTTTAAAGAATGGACCCTACAGCATGTACCTCGAGAACAAAACAGTGAGGACGATGCCCTCGCAAATTTGGGGTCATCGGTTGAAGACAATGAAATTAGCTCGGGACAGTCGTACAACTTTCAAAGTTGGTGATCGAGGAAGGCCACACCGAAATAAACTCCATAAGTCTAACCTAGGATTGGAGGTATAAATATATCGAGTACCTGAAAAATGGGAAGCTCCCATCAGATCCTAGGGAATCGAGGACTCTACGTACGAAGGCCGCACGATTCAGATTGGACGAAGATAGAACACTATATAGAAGGATGTTCGACGGACCGTAGGCAGTATTTTGGGTCCCGGAGACACCGACTATGTCCTACGGGAAATTCACGAGGGCACTTGCAGGAATCATTCCGGTGCCTAATCATTGGTTCATAAAGTTATCAAAGCGGGACACTATTGGGCCAATATGGAAAAAGGTACTAAGGAATTCGTTTGAAAATGCGATAAGTGCCAAAGATATGCATTGATGATCCACCAAACCGAGGATAAACTCCATTCAGTCCAATCACCATGGTTGTTCATGAAATAGGGAATAGATATCATCAGCCCTCTACAATCGGCCCCAGGTAAAGCTAAATTCATTTTATTTATGACAGACTATTTCTCTAAGTGGGTTGAAGCACAAGCCTTCGAGAAAGTCAGAAAAGAAGAAGTTATAGACTTCATCTTGGACCACATTATATGCCGATTCGGGATGCCTGCCGAGAACGTATGCGACAATGGAAAGCAATTCATCGGCAGCAATGTAACAAAGTTTCTCGAAGATCAGAAAATAAAAAGGATCTTGTCGACACCATATCATCCTAGCGGGAACGGTCAGTCCGAATCAACGAACAAGACCAACATTCAAAATTTAAAGAAAAGATTGAACAACGCTAGGGGAAAATGGAGAAAAATATTGCCCGAGGTCCTCTGGGCATATCGAACACCGTCCAAATCCAATACGGGGGCAATGCCGTTGTCTTTAGTTTACGGTGTCGAAGCGCTGATCCTGGTCGAAGTTGGGGAACCTAGCGTCAGGTTTCGATATACAACGAAAGAGTCAAATCATGAGGCTATGAATACAAGCCTCGAATTTCTATGGAAAAGGGAAGTCGCCCTCGTTGGAATGGCTGCACAGAAGCAGTGGATCGAAAGGTACTACAACCGAAGAGCCAATCTTCGACACTTTAAAATCGGGGACTTAGTTCTGAGAAAGGTCTCCCTTAATACTTGACACCCTAATGAGGGAAAAATTGGCATGAATTGGGAAGGACCATATCAGGTCCTTGATATCGTTGGAAAGGGATCCTACAAACTTGGCTCGATGAACGACGAACACTTACCGAATAATTGGAACGTATCTCTTCTCAAACGATATTATTGCTAAAGTATGACCTTTTCCATTTTTATTTATATTTTATACTAACCATCTGCAGGTGTTGGATCAAAGACCTCAAAGGATTATCTAAGAATGAAGCCCTTAGGTATGAAAGCACGCGTTGTACTCTTTTTCCCTTAAACCGATTTTTGTCCCAAATGGTTTTTTCGGCGAGGTTTTTAACGAGGAAACCATTGTTCGTGCTAACTTAGATAAATTCAATAGCACCCGAAGCTTCTTTACAATCAACCTCGAATTCTGGGGGGCACCACCCTCGGATGATTACAAGGAATATAATTCATGTCAACAGGTTCTGGATAGGTAAATTTTTGTAAAGGGCCAAACAGTCAAATGAACCGTGTCCATGTAGATTACTCGAGCCCTAATGGAAAAATATGTACGCATGTATAATCTATTGAAATAATTATTTTTCCCTTATTGGATGTTCCATGCCTTAGAAAAATTTATACTTTACAATTTCATACTTCTGATCTATTGTAGAAACTGGCTTAAGGGTCGATCACAACTGAAGTTCAAACAACTTACCCCATACTCGGGGACTGCCGCCAAAAATCGACATGATCAAATTATTAAACCTCGAGACTGTAAGACCTTAAAAGGCAATCCTCGATTTTATAGGCCAAGGCCATCTCACTCGGGGACTGACACTTCGAATAAGTTCGAACAGATCCCAAGGCTACGACCAAACTAACACATTTCAGAGACATTCGAATTCTGTAATGAAAATAGGCCTTCAAATACTTTTATAAACCGGTTAAAAAGTCTACTCTCAGCAAAATGGTAAAAGGGTTTCTACAACGCCAGCCCTTGAAAAACCCTAAGAGGTATCGAATTATTTGAATCTTCAAACAATTTTGTGTTGAAGCATAACAAAGCGGAGGATATCGATAATACCAACCCTCTAAAAACTCAAAGA
Source organism: Nicotiana paniculata (assembly GCA_005239505.1). Lineage (NCBI taxonomy): Eukaryota > Viridiplantae > Streptophyta > Magnoliopsida > Solanales > Solanaceae > Nicotiana > Nicotiana paniculata. Next base: position 1,838 of record ML342135.1, on the reverse strand, counting down.
GTACAGACTTATCTCGTGCCAATGCATGAAAAAAAAATTGTGATTAACTTTTTAAGCCGAAAAGGGAAAAATCCATTCTTTTGAGGCCATATCGGCCCAATTCAAGATCCTAAGGGCCGTTTTATTTTTTTGAGTTCGAGAAATCATCCCCACTTAACTGAAACCTAAGAGTCATCATACTTCGAGTTCGAGCAAGTACTCACTCTATTACAAAGACCACATTAGTCCGACTTCGATTAAGTCGCCTAAGCTTCGAATTTACGAACAAAATTTTCATAAGGCATAAGCAAATTAGAATTTTCACAAAGCAGAAGTCGAGATAAAGACAAAAAAGGAAATGTTTATACATATGAAGATATTTACAAAGGACCAATCAGGGTCCTACACAAAAGTAAAAAGAAAAGAAAAAATACTAAGGCTCCTAACTACTCTCGGGGGCAGCTTCTCCATCGGGGTCTCCCCCATTCTCGGACCCGCTCTCGGTGTCCTCATCAGCATCAACATCATCATCGTCATCATCTTCAAAAGAGGCCAGCACTATAGAATCAGCTTCATGCTCCTTAGCCTTTATTATCTCGTCGATAAGATCGAAACCTCGAGTGTGGATCTCCTCGAGGCTTTCCCTCCGAGGTTGGCATTTGGTGAGTTCAGCAATCTAATGTGCTCGAGTTTGGCAGTCTTGACAGCCTCTCTCACTTGGACTTGAGCAGCTTCAGCATTGGCCCGGTAGTCGATCACGATCGCCTCTGCCTCGGTCTTTGCCTTTTCGGCTTCATGTTTGGACTTTGAAAGTTTGAAAGCCAACCGAGCCTCGATCTCTTCTATTTTCTTCGCCTGAGCTGAGCTTTTCTCCTTCAGGACTTGAAGCTGACTCTCGACCAATAACAATTGGGCTCAAGCAGTCTCTTTCTCTACAGCTAAGTGGTCCTCTCGACCTTCTGCTGCAGCTGTGAGATTGAAATATTAGCCTCCATTCCCGAATCAAGCCCATGATCTTTTAAGAGTATCATTACCCGCTCGATCAAGTTGGTCTGATCCTTGTGTGCCTTAGACAATTCGGTTCGGAGGTCCTTGATCTCCTCTTCTTTTTTCCCAGAGGGAAGTTTAGGGCATTCCTCTCCTCTGAGAGCCCGTGAAGGCCGGCCTCACATCGGCTCAACTTAGTTTGGGACATGGAAAAAGCCTCCTGATAGAGTACCAAATCCTGTATGGAAAAGAAAGGGAGTTAGACAAAAGATAGAGGAATGTGATATCAACAAAGGAATTAAGACTTACCCGATTCAGAATTCGTTGAGCCCCATCGAAGAGCATGGACGCTTCACTCATGTCGGAAGCATCTGCGACCCTGAAAAAGCAATCTCTGAAGGGATCCTCCACTCCGGGGGCTCCGTTTACCGAGGGGGTCTCAAAGCTTGGGCGTCCCGGATTTCTTCTTTAGAAAAAGCAGGGAGAGTCGGCAAATCCCCGATTACTATTTCCCCAAGTGAGTCAGGGTGTTCTTTTCGATTCGAAGGGATTCAGGACCGATCCCTTCAAACATACCCGCCGTTTATTCACTTTGAGNGCTTAATGGAGTTTATTTCATGTGTAGGTGAATTGGAAATGGAAACGGAGCTAAAGGGATGCAAATACGTCAAAAATACGCAAAAGGAGACGCCCGGGCGATAGCCGGGCGTTTGCCCCATGAAGCGTGGCCCCCACTGGCGTTAGGGGGCGTTTACCCCATAAATCCTGCCCCCCCCAGGCGTTAGGGGGCGTTAGGTCCATAACGCCAGGGCCCCCCAGGCGTTAGGGGGGCGTTAGAGCCCAAACGCCCGGGGTCTCCAGTGTCGCCCAAG
>MDKI01283049.1:0-39349 GCA_005239505.1 Nicotiana paniculata | reverse complement strand
TCCTACTTGATTAGTTCCAAGCTTGAGTGATGAAGGAGGATCAATTTGATGAAGTTGGGGACTTTCTCTCTCTAGAACTCACTCTTGCTTCTCTCTATATTATTAGATGGTCGTTAAAAGTGAGGGGGAATGGGTTTTATATGGGTCTGGGGTCGGGTTATAAAGATAGAAAAATGGATAGTCCCACATTTCGGACCTGGCTTTATCCAGGCTTTATCTACCTAAAGCTTGGTCTGGCGTGGCTTTATCCAGGATTTATCTACCTAAAGCCTGGTCTGGCCTGGCTTTATCTACCTAAAGCCTGGTCTAGCTGCGACGAAAAATTTTCAACTCCTCAGCGCATCGTTCAATCCCAAAACTCCGGAAGTAAAATGTATTATCTACCTTGACACCACAAAACCTTTAATTACATAGTGAAGTTTTTTCCCGGGGCCCTACATTAGGCCTCTCCTTGGACCCACAATACTTATTTTATGACTTATACACTTATTTACCAAATCCAATTCGTTTATATCATATTTATAGAACAAAAATATTATATAGCCCACCTGACACCTCGAAATCCTAGATTACTTAGCAAAATTTTCTGGGGCCTTACAAAAATGTTACCCAATTACTAACAATGAGGCTAAGTATGAAGCTGTGATTGCAGGCTTGGAACTCACACTAGAACTTGGTATTGAACAAACCATGATCAAAAGTGACTTGCAGCTAGTAGTCAATCAAATACAGGGGACTTACGAGGCAAGAGAGACACGAATGCAGCATTACCTTGAAAAGGTACGAGAGTTGCTTAGGTAGTTCCAGACATGGAAAGCTGTACAAATACCCAGGGAGGAAAATGCAGAAGTAGAACACATTGTCAAATCTCACGTCTGTCACTGATGCAACAAATGCATAAAATGCAGTTGTGGTATATTTATTTCATTTAGCCCTCGACCAAACCAAGAGTGAGGTAAATTTCAATAATTTAACTTGGGATTGGAGAAACAAATTTGTGAAATTTTTGCAGTATGGTATTTTGCCTGAGGATAAAAAGAAATCCTGATTGTTACAGATGAAGACTACTTAGTATTGTTTAATTCGTGGGAATTTATATCTCAAAATGTTTGGTGGACCTTTAGCACGATGCCTTGGACCATCAAAAAACAGAATTCTATATGGAATGTGGAATCCTGTTATATCACCATGGCCCTTCATGAAATGTGGAATGTATATTCTAGGACCATTGTTGCAAGCTAAGGGAAAGGTATGGTTTTTGTTAATTCTAACGGATTATTTCTCAAAATGGGTAGAAGCAGGTGCCTATAAACAGGGAAAAGGAAGTTATGAATTTCAATTGGAGAAATATAATATGTCGATTTGGAGTCCCAAAGGAGATTGTTTGTGATAATGGGCCGCATTTCATAGGTGCGAAAGTTACTGACTTTTTCCAAAGCTGGCAGATTAAACTGATCACTTCTGCACCTTACCACCCAATGGCTAACGTGAAAGCACAGTAGGTTATCATTACCAACTTAAAAAAGCAATTGGAAGAGTCAAAAGGCAAATGGCCAGAAGTGCTACCAAGTGTGTTATGGGCTTACCCAACAACGACAAATACTAGCACGAGAGAAACCCTATTTTCACTTGTTTATGGAACAAAAGCTCTAATTTCAGTGGAGATAGGAGAACCAAGCACGCGATACACACTTACTAATGAGGTAACAAATGAAGAAGTGCTGCGAGTAAATTTGGATTTGAAGAAAGAAAGGAGAGAATCAGTATTAATTCAGATGGTTGCTCAAATGCAGATGATTGAACGATACTATAATAGGAAGGCAAACACGAGGTACTTCAAAATTGGGGAATTGTCCTCAAAAAGGTGTTCAGTCAACCAAAATGACGAACACAGGGAAGTTGAGTCCAAATTGAGAAGGACCATATAGAGTTAGAGGCATTGTTGGAAAATGAGTATAACTGGAAACCATGGACGACAAGGTGTTACCATCACACTGGAATTCAGTCCATTTGAAGAAGTATTACTTCTAAAAGAGATTAATAACCACGGTTAGGTATCATGCAAGTTCAATTTTATTGTTCATTTAAGTTTTACTAACCATTTTAGATGATAGGCAACAAGTTGGCCCGTACCAAATGATGATATCAGAACCGAAAGACATGCGGAATACTTAATTATTCATGGTCTAGGTTACAACATTTGTGATGGAAAAAGGGTTATGCAGTCATCATCTAAAAGTTTACCTCCGAGTCCCGTATGTATTTCCTTTTTCAGGAAAATGACCAAAAGTAAGGAGCTGATCCAATGTTCGAGATCTCACGCTTCAATAATCCAACACTTGGGGGACTATACATATAGTAGTATACACAAGAAAAGAATATGTATACCACAAGAGCATAGTTTAGCAAGAGGTAAAACCTTGAAGAAACCCTTGAAGAAAATATCAAGATTTCAAAGGTGTTCAAGCTCGCGGAAAAAGTTGGGTAGTAAAGAGTTAAAGAACCTATAAAATACTCCCATGAGCTTCTAGGTTAAGTCCATAGATTTAATCATGGGAAAATATACCCGTATTTGTAAACCTGCCACAAAGAAAGCAGTTATGAAAATTTTGTACAAGCTTATTTATTTGATAGTTCAAAAATAAAAACTTCTTCAAATTACTTCATGTTTCATATCTTTGCAACAATATGAAGATGAGACGTCATCTTCATCACTATTGTTAATATAAAGTGGCCCTCTTTTATTAAAAAACCGTGCATATTGAATATACGATCTACTTAAGCATTTTTAATGCAAGTATACGCTCAAAAACTCAAAGAGAAAAAAGCATAATATGCAGCAAAGGGATATTTATATCATCACCCCAAAAATTGGGGGGGGGGGGGAATCTTCCAAAAACCATCCAAAAACAAAAAACAAAGAAGAGAGTTCCAACAAAAACCAAAGCAAAATCAAACTACTTTCACAAAAGCCAATGGTAAAAAAACTAGGGAGCATCATCCACGGGAGAAGAGGGATTAATTAGAGAAGACGAGGGATGAGCATCAGCTCAACCAGGAGTAGCTCCATCACCATCAACTTTGGAACCTTCATCCTTGGGTGTTTAGAAGATTTGACGCTGTTGAGTCTGTTCACTCGTCTCTTTAGCCATTGCAATTTCAGCGTTAAGGTCAAAACCCTCCTGGCTAGCTTCAGCTAGAGTCTCAAAGCGAGTGTTCAAGAAAGCCCAGCTAACATCGAGTGTTAGCTTATCTTTGAGGGCCTCATAATCCTTCTCCCACTGCTCAATTTCAGCTTTTAATTCTTCTTTTTCTGCTTCTAAGGCTTCATAAGATGCCTTTAAAGGAGTACGAGAACTCTCAAGGAACTGAATCTTGTTCGTTGAGGCACAAAGGTCTTCTTGAGCCTGGGTGAGCATTTGTACCAGATCACCCGCATATACCTCTCTTTGGGGGTGTTGTTTAGCAAATGAGGATTCTAATCTGTCCTTGTCTTTTTCAACTTGATTGGAGGAAGCTTTTAAAACCGCTAGTTTTGCGGTAATTATCCTCCGTTGTTGTTCTAAAGCCCCTTTCTCCTCAGCAAGAACATCTTTCTCTAGTTGATGGCCTTCGAATTGCTCTTTCCAATTATCAGGTGCAACTCAATCACCTACTGATCTGCCCAAGAAATCCTTCTCATGAGCTCTGTACCTGTCTAATTGATCTATAAAGAGAAAAAAGAAGGGGAATTACAAAAATGAAAGGAAGGAGAGGAAAGTAAAAAAAGTAAATATATACCTTGAGGGAAGAATGGATGATGTCATTCATCAGGGTCAAAGAAATGTGAGACTCGATCTTTTTTCTTTCTACAAGACCAAGCAATGGTTTTTAAACATACCTCAGCTTGTCCAGATTTCTTCAAAGGATTTCCACCATCAGCGACTTCAATTAGAAGTTTCTTAATACCCCATCTACCGCTAGAAGTCTCAGCTTCTTCACGAGAAGCATGAGGGGGGGGGGGCAACTACTGGGGTGACTGTAGGCGGAGAAACGGGGGGATTAGCAATGGGATAAACTGACGTCATCGGAAGAGAGGCAAGTGGCGGCTCTTCTGAGACATGACCAAATTCTTCTTCAATCTCAAAACCTTAGGCAAAGAACCAATCAATGGGACTTGGGGGGGGGGGTGATGGTGGTTATCAAAATTACTAGCATCTTCATTAGAGATATCCAAATGGACATTCTCTAGCGCATCAACGAGACTACAATGAATTGAACTTCGACGGGGATCTTGAGAGACTTGGTCTTCATCATATGAAACCATATGCATTATGACTGGTGGTTTCCTCACTAAGGAACTTTCTTCGGTATCCTCTTCCTCTTCAGAGCCACGAGCTTCAGTAATCTTCCTCTTAGAGGAAGACACACTTAAGATCTGTTCTTGTGCAGAGCTTACAGAAAGCCTCACAGAAGGAACATAAGTGTGGCTGATGCCACGAATGGCAAACGCTAAAAAAAGGAAAAAGTATATGTATTAAATGAAAGGAACAAACAAAGAGAAGGAAAACCATGGGGGTAAAAATTTACCGTGGTTTTTTACTTTCCATCCATATTTATGTGAATGAAATTTCCAGGATCTCTTATCCGTGGGAGCAACAGTAAGCATTTTTTCTACCTGGTCACGAAAGTCAGGAATCTCTTCAAAGACTTCCATGGTTGCTGAAAAATGAACATAAACTCATACGAAGAGGAACAACACTTACGACCAAAGTTACACTTCTTAGGGAAGGGCATGTTTTCATCACCCACTAACCCACGAGTGGGGGCGTCAACAAATTGAGCATACCAGCCACGATCACAGTCATCCTTGGAGATGACTAAATCCCTTTTTCTTATAACTACAAGGGAAAAGACACATTCGTGAAAGAGTTTTGGAGAATATAATTAGAGCAAGTGACGGAAGGTAAAAGGGGTGGAAACTAAACCCGACAAGCAGCGAAGGCGTGCAACTTCCGTCCACACGATGGGGCTTATTTGAATAAGGCTAACATTGAAGTAGCGACAGAACTCAATAATCACCGGATCAATGGGAGGAGTAAACCATAAAGTAAAAGGATAGGTGTAAACAAAGGAATAACCTTCATGATAAGAGGTAATTCTTTGGTTAGCACTAGGAGTCATCACTGGAAAATCCAGTTTCCAGTGACATTCACATCGAACCAGGGAAAGAAGTCCTGGAGTAATCAAACTAGGGTAATGTTCAGCATGGTTAAGAGACGCTATGGAAGAAACCTATTTTTTCGTATCTTCACGATCTGATACAAAAGAAAACTCTTGTGGGAAAATTTTAGATACAGTAGGTTATCGCATGGGTTCTTTCTGATCTCTCCCTCTAGTGGAAGATCTAGGAGTTAAGAGAGTTCTTGCCCTAGAAGAAGATGGCTTGATAGTATTACTTTGAGGAGTAGAACTACGAGTGGATAGTTAACCTAAACTACGGAGCTAGCCACCTCTCCTACTCCTTGTGGGGGAAGTAGAAGGGGGAAGTTCATCAACAATTGCCACTTTACGTGGGTTTGATGATGAAGAGGGATTTTGAAAACGTGAAGACATCTTCAATGGAGGAAATACAGGAAAAATATGAAGAAGTGAAAGAAATTTAGGAAGATGAATGCAAGGAAGAATAAAGAGACCTTCAAAATTGAATGAGATGAGGTATTTATAGGGGAAAACAACCGTCATCAGAGTTGGTCATTATGAACTGTCATCATGGAACCGTCACTTTGTGACTGATGCAACTGCAGAAAAACCCTAAAAAGGCGTTGAAAACTGCTGAACCAATTACAATGAGACACGTGTCTTGAGTATTAAATAGACATGACGTATGTCGCACCAATTCTGAAGAAGGCATTATGTTACCTTGGAAGAGGCGGCTAGGGATACCATTATAATTATGTACCCTTATATAAGGACCCTGTCCTCATTTGTAAAGGCATCTGAATTCTTATCAATATATGCAATTATTCTTTTACTTTATTCAAAAGGTTTAAACTGCAATTTTGGGACAGATTAGTGATCTACTTTGAGTTTTGTTTCCTTGTCTATTATTTCAATTATTTTTTCTATTTTTCAGATTACCAAGAAAGTGAATTAATTTTGGTTATCAGTAACCCGATTTCTTCTTGGTATTGACTTTGATCGAGAAATTTATTTTTGGGTTAAACAAACAAGGCTGATACTGAATAATTAAATCACGTAAAATTAACATGCTTAAAACTATAAAATACATTTTTAATATAGAAGTTAGAGAAATTTTAGTTGAAGAAAAGTCTCTTGTTACTATTATGTTTACACTATTAATTTATAATGAGATAGAATTTTACTATTGTATAACTTTGCACAGTCAAGTCACTCTGGACAAGTAAAATTGACAGAAGAAATTGTAGTTAACTTTAATGCATGTGTGCTTCAACATGCATCAACAACCATATGCTTTTTTGGCAGTCAAATTATGTCACGACCTAAAATCCCTCCTAAAGAGTCGTGATGGCACCTAGTCCCTAGGACTAGGTAAGCTAACACATAGAGATTTATTTAACAGATTTATATGAATCAACCATTTAACATGAACCAGAAATTTCTATACAAAGCCAACAACCATAAATTGATGTGCAATATCCCAAAACAGGTAGTACAAGCCATAAGCTCTACTGAGTACGCTAGAAAATTATAGCGACTCGGCTGGTCATTTTGAGAATTTAAGTCCCGTTCAGCGGCATTAGGTCTTGAGTGTGTATTAACTTGCGTGCATGGTTGAAATTCAGTTACCGGATTATTTAGAGTCAAATCGGAAGAAGGATTCAAGTTTTGGAAGCTTAAGCGGTAAGAGTTAACTGGAATTTGACTTTTGTGTAAACGGCTCCGGAATGGGTTTTGGATGATTTTAACAGTTTCGTATGGTAATTTTAGATTAGGCGTGCGTCCAGATATGTAATTGGAGGTCCATAGGGTGATTTGAAGTATTTCGGCAAAAGTTGGAAAAGTTAAAGTATGAAAGATGGAGAGGCTTGACCAATATTTGATTTTGGTGATATCAGGGTCGGAATGTGATTCCAAGAGTTTGAACAACTTCGTTATGTCATTCGGGACTTACCTGCAAAAATTGACGTCATTCCGGGTTGATTTGATAGGTTTCAACACGAGTTTTCGAAGTTGGAAGATTTGAAAGTTCATAAGTTCGATTGTTGGCGTGATTTGTAGTTTTGGCATTGTTTGATGTGATTTGAGTCCCTGATCGAGTCCGTGTTAGGTTATAGAACTTGTTTGTGTGTTTAGACGGGGTCCCCAGGGCCTTTGGTGTGTTTCGGATGGGCTACGGGTCATTTCCTGCTATTTTGAACTGCTGTTTTCTGTCATCTGATGTCCTTCTTCACGATCGCGAAGTGCCTTTCGTGTTCGCTAGTGTTTTGCTGACCCGCCTCATATTTCTTCTTCACGTTTGTAGTCATGCTCGCATTTACGAAGTTTTGCCTTTTTCCTTCTTCGCGTTCGTAATCTTCCTTCCGCGTTCGCGTAGTAGAAACCAAGACCTGAGCACTGGTGGTCAATACTCTTCACATTTGCGTATTCCCTTACGCGTTCGCGTAGTTTCCCGTTCCCTGTTCTTCGCATTCGTGTCGCTTCACTCGCGTTCGCAAAGGGTCTTCTTGGCAGCCTCATTTTTCATCTTTGCGAACGCGATCCTTCCTCCGCGTTCGTGATGCACAATCATCTGGGTAGAATATAAGATCTTCAAGTCGAGGGTTAGGCCATTTTTATCATATCTTGACTTGTAGAGCTCGGTTTTGAGCGATTCCTTGTGGGTTTCTCAAGAAAATTGATTGGATAAGTTTTCTTCACCTAGAATTTATTATATTCCATGATTTTATCTTTATTATTATCATTTAATTTGTTTTTTGAGTTGAGAAAAATGGTGGTTTTTGAAGAAGGTTTTCAAAAACAAAAATCATGATTTGATGGACGAATTGGTATTGGAATTCGAAAATTTTAGTATGGTTGATCTCGTATCGGAATAGGTGTTCGGGTTTTTTGAAATTTGTCGGGTTCCGAGGTGCGGGCCCGGGGGTCGACGTTTAGGTAGATTTTTAGATTTTTATAAAGATTGAGTGTTTATGATCCGGAATAGTTTCTTATGAGTTTTATTTGTTCTTTGATGTTATTTTGGTTAGATTTGAGCCGTCCGTAGGTCATTTCGCCTGAGAAGTTCATTTTAGAGTATATGTTAGTCGTCTTTAAGGTAAGTATCTTGCCTAACCTTGTGCGGGGGAACTACCCCATAGGATTTGAGTATTCTATGCTAATTGTAGTCCGTGTACACAAGGTGACGAGTACCTGCGCGGATCTATTTGTGGAAATTGGCCTTTTAGGGTTCCTAGGTCCAGGTATCCATTGAATATGAAATTGTTCTTGTTATTATTATGTTCCTTAATTACTAGTTTCATCTCTACCTGCTTAATTAGAATCAATTGCTTCATGATCTTCTCTTACTGTTTACTTGATTCATATGTACCTTAATGAAACTGTTATCTCTTCTATTCCCATGTTATCTTAACCCTAACTACTTATCTTTATTTGAAGTTATAGTTATTCCTTTTGTAATTGTTCATCCTTAATTGATGTTATGGTTATCTTCTCGCTTCCTACCTTTAATTGAATTGGTTGTATCTCTTTCGTAATTGTCCAAACTTAAAAGAAGCTTAAATATCCTATGCCTTTGTTGACTTGCCCATATTTGGAATTATTTGACTCGTGTCAGTTTCCTTGTTGTTGAACCGTATATTGTGGGAGCGTTGTTACATATTGTTTCCTTACCTGTTGAGATGTTCTTATTATGCCTAGTATTCTTTATTATGGTTATTCCTTGTGAACTATTTCTACTGTGTCTCGAGATCGAAGGTTGTTGAGTTGATTTACTTGTCGTACTTGTATTATTGTCATTTTTGCTGTTGTACTTGTGGTGGTGATGTAGGAGGTTTTTTCCATGCGGTTGTTGTTATGGGGTTGCACGAGGTTTCTGCTGTGCTATTGTTACTATTGATATTTGCACATGCGGCGTGACAAGGCGATATATATATATATATATATATATGTGTGTGTGTGTGTGTGAGGGGGGGGGGGGTTGCGCATGTCGCGCGACACGGTGGAAATATTATTATGCACGTGTGGTGAGACAAGGCGGGCATTTATATTACTATTGCACACATGGCGAGACAATGTGGGCTATATCAGGGATTGATTTGTGATGGCCTGGGGACATTCTTGTTGTTGATATTTTTGTAGTGGTACACTTACCTGTGTGAGATTTATCTTGCGAAAGCTGTGAGAAAATATTATACGTGTTGTTCGTTCCTTTTTCTTATGCTTACTAGTTGGTATGGACTATGTTAAGACACTTGCACAAGTATACACATAGTTAAGCACTTTTATTGGTTAAGAGGTTTTCTTGATATTATTGAGTGTAGATGTACACCCCTGTTTACTTGCATTCTATGTGAGAATGGCTCTATTTGGCACGTGAGTCGTCAGTGTGGATATGAAGTGTAATGAGGGCACATGATGCTAAGTTATGGTTCAGGTGTTGAGACCTGTGAGTTGTGATTAGCCCGAGGTTCGGTACCTCGTGGAGTTTATTGACTAAAACCTGATGCGAAAGCGGTCATGGTTGTTGAGTTATTACTTTCCCTTCTCTATCTGTGATTTTTGGATTTAGGTTTTGTTTTCGTTCATTCTTCTGTGTCATTATTATGGTATTCCGCTGAGAATTTTGGTTTTCCTTTCTTATTGCAATTACCGTATTGTTTGCCATTTCACGTAGTCTCTATGTAGATATCATACTCTGTTATTCCTATACTTATACTTGTTCAGGTTATTTAGTCCAGTAGGTGTCTTGACTGTTCCTCGTCACTACTCCACTGAGGTTAGTCTTGATACTTGCTGGGTATCGCCGTGGTGTACTCATACTACACTTCTGCAAATTTCTGTGTAGATCCAGGTAGTTTTCAGAGTTTGTTGATCATTAGCTAGTTGTGCGGATTGCTGTTGTGGAGACTCAAGGTAAACCTGCTGCCGCATTCGCAGGCTTCAGAGTCACCTTTTTATTTGCATTCATACAGTTTACTCTACTTCAAATAGTTGTATTTAGAAAATTGTAGCAAACTTTGTAGAGCTTATGACTTGTACTACCAGTTTGGGGGATTGTAAAATGTATTGAGAATTCCATTTCACAAATTATTAGATGTTATTTTATTGTTGCTGTTATTAAGAAGATGTTAGGCTTACCTAGTCCCTAAGACTAGGTGCCATCACGATACATAACGGAGGGGAAATTGGGTCGTGACAAGTTGGTATCAGAGCTCTAGGTTCATAGGTGCTACGAATCATAAGCGAGTTTAGTAGAGTCTTGCAGATCGGTACGGAGACGTCTGTACTTATCTTCGAGAGGCTCTGAAACTATTAGGACAATTTCACTTCCTTTATTTGTAACATGCGAGTTCATTGATCTCGAAGTTTGAACTTTTCTCATTCCATTCTCTCCCAGATGGTGAGGACACGAGTTGTAGTTACTGATGACGTTACTCCCATAGCATATGTCGCTAGGGGCAGAGGCAGAGGCCGACGAGGAGCACGTACCGCAACTAGGGCACCTATCAGAGCAACAATTGAGGAGCCGCCAGTAGTTCCAGTTGGATGGAAGGTACCAAAGGTGCCTGCTATTACTCCCGGACTTTAGGGGACCTTAGCACAATTCTTAAGCATGTTTGCTACATTGGCTCAGGCGAGGTTGATTCCGGTTGCACCAGCTACTTCACAGACTGGGGGAAGAGCTCAGACTCCCGCCCCGCACACTCCAGAGCAGCAAGTTCATGTTGGTCAGGTTCCAGGTGTCATGGCGACATAACCTGTGGTCTAGTTTAGCCCGTGGTTAGGGAAGTAGCATCAGAGGAAGAACATATTAGGCTTAAGAGGTACAAGAAGTACCACCCTCCTACCTTCAGTGGATTAGCGACAGATGATGCCCAGGGTCTCCTGGAGGAGTGTCACTAAATTCTTCGTACTATGGGTATTGTGGAGATGAGCGGGGTTGCTTTTGTTACGTTCCAGCTTAGGGGAGCATCTTATCAGTGGTGGTGGGCGTATGAGTTGGGTAGCCCGGCCAAGGCAGCTTCACTTTCATGGGTCCAGTTTTCAGAGATGTTCCTGAGTGAGTTTGTACCTCATTCCCTTCGGGATGCATGGCACGTGGAGTTTGAGCAGCTGCGTCAAGGCACTATACTATGTCAGTATCAGAGTATGTCGTTAGATTCAGTGATTTGACCAGACATGCATCTGCTTTGGTCATGAAAGTTAGAGAGAGTGTCCGTATATTCATTGAGGGGCTCAGGCATGATATTCCTCAGCATGGCTCAGGAGTTAGAGTCATATGTTTCATTTCAGCTGGTGGTAGGGATCGCTTGCTAAGTAGAGGGAATGTGGGATCAGGAAAGAGATGATAGGGGCAGAGAGGACAGGGAGGCGAGGAGGTCTCGTAGGCCAGAGAGATCTACTGGTCCTTATTTTGGAGGCAGGGTATGACATGGTAGAGATTTTGTAGGTCAGCTAGTTCAATTTGCACTTCCAGCTTCGCACAGTGTTTTAGGTGCTCATGGGTCTCAGGGTACCCGTACTGCATAGTTTCCACAACCACGTCAGCAGAGAGGTTTTTTTGAGAGTGGAGACACCAACCACATGGTGAGAGATTGTCCTAGACTTCGTACAGGTGTGTCACAACGAAGTATTCAAGCGACTAGAGGGCACCCGATAGGGAGAGTCTTGGCCCGTTGATGTGTTCATATAGTAGGCTGGAGGCCGCTGCGCCAGATGATGTCATAAAGTATGATTCTGATTTGTTACTGAGGGGCACCATTCATATTTTGTTTCGATTTTAAATACCGGGGCGAGTTCCGTTATTTGTTGCTTCACTTATAGGTGAGTTTCATGATTAACACTATGTTTATATGTTTGCCATGATGGGAGATTCTATGAGTGGTAACCCGTGTCTATCGTTTGTTTTTACTCATTATTGAGAGTTGTGAGACTAGAAGTGAGTTCATGTTGTTCATTATGGTAGGTTTTGATGTGACTCCTGAGTATTCTTGGTTACGAATTGTGATTTGGTACTCTACCGGGGTGGGAGTTCAGTAAGTATTGTGATTTATTGGCAGACTTGAGTTAGTGGAAGATTCTAATTGGTATGATGTGTATTCGACCTGTGATCCAGAGTTAAAGGTGAGACCCTCGTTATCATATATGACTTGATATGTTTGAGCCGGACTGCGTGCCACGGTGGAGAGTTATACCAAGATGAGATCCTTATGATTTGCTCATGTACTTTGATTTTCCTATTTAAATTGATTCGTAGTATGGTATTGATAGAGATTTGTGCCTGTTAGTCTTGTTTGATATTTCTCTTATGTGTTTCTCTTTACATATTCAGTCATTTTCGTTCTGTACTTCTTGAGTTTTAGCTTGTGGGGTGTGTGCCCGGTGGTGTTAGTTATGACTTATTGATCCAGGTGTATAATTATGAGGTCTTCATGTTTCTTGCATCATTTTCAGCGTTGTGGAGGTTTGAAACGGGTTTCTAATAATTGCCGGTGCTGGTTTTGATTACGGCCAGCTATTGTGTTCAGAAATGTTATTACGGGCCTATGCGTGGTGTTTTATGTGGTGTGTTCGTACCTTGTAGGTGTAAGCATGAATTGTTGTAGGTGGTTGAGACTAATACCGGATGTGGAGGTAGGAATCGGGTCTTTTCGAGATAAGCGGATGGTGAAAACTTTTTACTCTAAGGCTTATTAGTATTGGTGGAAGGGATAAATTACAATTGAGATGGTGTCTTCAGGTCTATGTGGATTGGGGTGACGTGGGGTCACCCACGAGTGTATGTTGGAGGTGTGCGTTCAGTGATTTGAAGACTCCGAGGTGATTCTTGGCATGTTCGAGGACAAACATTTATTTTAAGAGGGAGAGGATGTAAAAACCCGGCCGGTCATTTTGAGAATTTAAGTCCCGTACGACGACATTAGGCCTTGAGCAGATTCATATTATGTGTATTGCGTGCGTGGTGAAATTCAGTTACATGATGATTCAGAGTCAAATCGGAAGAATGATTCAAGTTTTGGAAGCTTAAGCTGTAAGAATTGATTGGAATTTGACTTTTGTGTAAACGACTCCGGAATGGGGTTTGGATAATTTCAACAGCTTCATATGGTGATTTTGGAGTTAGGAGTGCGTCCATATTTGGAATTGGAGGTCCATAGGGTGATTTGAAGCATTTCGGCGAAAGTTGGAAAAGTTGAAGTTTGGAAGGTGGAGAGATTTGACCAATAGTTGACTTTGGTGATATCTGGGTCGGAATGCGTCCGAGAGTTGGAACAACTCCGTTATGTCAATTAGGACTTTCCAGCAAAAATTGACGTCATTCCGGGTTGATTTGATAGGTTTCGGCACGAGTTTTTGAAGTTGGAAGATTTGAAAGTTCATAAGTTCGATTCTTGGCCTGAATTGTAGTTTCAACATTGTTTGATGTGATTTGAGACCCAGAGCGAGTGCGTATTAGGTTATAGAACTTGTTTGTGTGTTTAGACGGGGTTCCGGGGGCCTCGGGTGTGTTTCGGATGGGCTACAAGTCATTTCCTCCTATTTTGAATTGCTGTTTTCTGTCATCTGATGTTCTTCATCCCGATCGTGAAGTGCCTTTCGCGTTCACGTAGTGTTCTGCTGACTCGCCTCGTATTTCTTCTTCGCGTTTGCAGTCATGCTCTCTCATTCGCGAAGATCTGCCTTTTTCCTTCTTCATGTTCGCATCCTTCCTTCCGCGTTCGCGCAGTAGAAATCAGGCCCTGAGCACTGGTGGTCATTACTCAATGCATTCGCATGTTCCTTTACGCATTCGCGTAGGTTACCGTTCCATGTTCTTTGCGTTCGCGAAGGGTCTTCTTGGCAGCCTCATTTTTCTTCTATCCGAATGGGATCCTTCCTCCGCGTTCGCGATGCACAATCGTTTGGATAGAATATAAGATCTTCACATCGAGGGTTAGGCCATTTTTATCATATCCTGACTTGTAGAGCTCGATTTTGAATGATTCCTTGTGAGTTTTTCAAGAAAATCGATTGGGTAAGTGTTCTTCACCTAGAATTTATTATATTCCATGATTTTATCTTTATTTTTATCATTAATTTGTGTTTTCAGTTGAGGAAAATGGTGGTTTTTGAAGAAGGTTTTCAAAATGAAAAATCATGATTTGAGGGACAGATTTGTAACGAAATTCGATAATTTTAGTATGGTTGATCTCATATCGGATGGATGTTCGGGCTTTGTGAAATTTTTCGGGTTCCGAGATGCGGGTCCGGGGGTCGACTTTTGGGTCGATATTTAGATTTTGATAAAGATTGAGTCTTTATGATCCGGAATAGTTTCTTATGAGTTTTATTTGTGTGTTGATGTTATTTTGGTCATATTTGAGCCGTCTGGAGATAATTTCACCCGAGAAGTTCATTTTAGAGTATCAGTTTGTCTTTTTTGAGGTAAGTATCTTGCGAAACCTTGTGTGGGGGAACTACCCCATATGATTGGAGTCTTCTATGCTAATTGTAGTCCGTATACGCGAGGTGACGAGTACGTGCTAAGACTTATTTGTGGAAATTAGCCTTTTAGGGTTCCTAGGTTCTGGTATCCATTGAATATGCAGTTGTTCTTGTTATGATTACGTTCCTTAATTACTAGTTTCACCTCTACCTGCTTAATTAGAATCAATTGCTTCATGATCCACTCTTATTGTTTACTTGATTCATATGTGCTTTAATCGAAACTGTGATCTCTTTTATTGCCATGTTATCTTTTCCCTAACTGCTTATCTTTGTTTGACGTTATAGTTATCCCTTTTGTAATTGTTCATCCTTAATTGAGGTTATGGTTATCTTCCCTCCATCTACCTTTAATTGCATTGGTTGTATCTCTTTCGTAATTGTCCAAACTTAAAAGAAGCTTAGATATCCTATGCCTTAGTTGACTTGCCCATATTTGGAATTATTTGACTCGTGTTAGTTTCCTTGTTGTAGAACCGTACAATGTGGTACCGTTGTTACATATTGTTTCCTTCCCTGTTGAGCTGTTCTTATTATGCCTAGTATTCTTTATTATGGTTATTCCTTGTGAACTAATTCCACCGTTTCTCGTGATCGAAGGTTATTGAGTTGATTTACTTATCGTACTTTGTGTTATTGTCATTGTTGTTGTTGTACTTGTGGTGGTGATAAACGAGGTTTCTGTCGTGCGGTTGTTGTTATTGTGATGCACGAGGTTTCTGCCATGCAATTGCTGTTATGGGGTTGCACGAGGTTTCTGGCGTGCTATTATTACTATTAATAGTTGCACATGCGACGTGACAAGGCGGGATATATATATATATATATATGTGGGTTGCACATGTGGAGAGGCAAGGTGGGAACATTATTATGCACGTGTGGCGAGACAAGGCAGGCATTTAATTTACTATTGCACACGTGGAGAGACAAGGTGAGCTATGTCAGGGATTGATTTGTGATGATTTGTGATGTCCTGGGTAATTCTTGTTGTTGATATTTATGTAGTGGTACACTTACCTTTGTGAGCTTTATCTTGTGAAAGTTGTGAGGAAATATTCTACGTGTTGTCCGTTCCGTTTTCTTATGCTTAGTAGCTGGTATGGACTATGTTAGGACACTTGCACAAGTATTTTCATGGGCAGCTTTCCAGCCATGCCCCATGACTCCTCGGACGCGCCCCGTGGCGTCCTAACAAGCCTCCCAATGCCTAGAGCCATAGATGGCCCCGTAGTCTTGGCTGCGCCAAGTGACAAGCGTGCATGTGCCTCTGTCTCCCCACCAATAAATCTCGCTAGCGCCCAGCCGCAGGCAGCTGCCAACAGCACCGCGCACAAAGATCGTGATGCCAAATACAAGGTTGCTGACAACCGACCTGTTTCAACCTTGTAGAAAACTTAAGTCATTTTTCATTGTAAATATAGAGTAGTTTTTTCCATGTATTTCCGTTATGATTCCCTAGCTTAGTTAGGTCAAGTCTTGTAACTTTGGTTTAATTTTTTAAGAATCATTAGGGGGGATCAAGCAATCAAAACTTTTTAGCAAGCAATTCTCTGTACAAGTGTCTCTCCCCCGCGACACCGCGTTGCCTTTTGTAATAGATTTCATTAATGCAATCAAGCTTTCTTTCGATTCTCATTACTGTTCTCTCAATTGTTCTTGACATTGGTTTTCCCGTATGACACTGACAATCTCGTCTAGCATACGGAAGGGACCTCAGTTGGCGGACAACAACTGCACTGACATCAGTTGCTTAGCCTTACGTCGCCCTTCCAAGGAATATCAGGAAACCGTCGCGTAACAGTTGGTATCAGAGTCTAGGCTCGACATCAGACGAGGGAACGTATTGCCATTACCACTATTTTTGACCATGGTGAATCATGGGGACCGCATTGCGTCCCTTGAAGAGGCGGTTGACGTATTATGACCCATCGTAAATACGATGCTTGAACTACAAACCAGCCCAGTGCAAAGGTTGGACGACCTGAACCGCAGAATGATCCAGGCCGAAGTTGACATAGAAAACATTAGTCGCGACTCTGAAGGAGACCGACAAATGGCGGCCACTGCGGCAGCCAGAATTTTTGGTAAATTCGAGGGCCTTCAATAAGAGCGTGCCGAGGATTTAGCCTACAGGGCACAAGTGGCAGACAGGGTGATTTCCATGCAGAAAACTATAGACAACTTGACACGCCAGCTCAATGTTGTCAATGCTGCTCTACTAGGCCTTCTTCGAAGAGGTGGAAACCAAATCGGGGGTGCCGTGAACCTCGCCCCTATAGCACAAAAACTGAAAATTCCTGAGCCAAAACCATACAGTGGAGCTCGGACTGCTAAAGAAGTGGAAAATTTTATCTTCGACATCGAGCAGTACTTCGATGTCGTGGGAGACCTAGAAGAAGCCAAGAAAGTAGCAACTGCTGCCATGTATCTTCAGGGTGATGCTAAACTTTGGTGGCGAGTGAAGTACGAAGACATCAAGGCCGGTGAAGATGCTCTGGAGACATGGGCAGAACTGAAGGCAGACAGTTCTTCTCCAAAAATGGTTGAGTACAATGCAAGGAGAAAACTATGGGAGCTCCGCCAGACCAAATCAGTGTGGGATTTCGTGCGAGAATTCTCCAAGCTCATGCTGAACATCCATGACATGGGGGACAAAGACAAGCTCTTCACATTCCTGGAAGGGTTGAAACCTTATGCCCGCATGGAGCCGCAAAAACAAAGGGTAGATACCCTACCCAAGGCGATCCAAGTAGCGAAATGCCTTGGGGACTATCAAGTGGAAACTCGGAAGTATAGGCCTCAATCGCCTGTCCGAGCGGGATACAAAGGAGGCCAGTGTAACAATGGTGGCCCTAGCAGAAGTAAGGGGAGATCGGAGTGCAGCCAAATCTAAGGCTCCTTCCTCAGGAAGCAATAATGCTGCATCAAACAACAATGATCGAGGGAGAAAGCCCCCTTCAAGATGCCATCATTGCGGCGGTCCACATTGGAATAATTAATTCCCACATGCATAGATGAACGTCCATCAAAATTTTGATGATGGGACAGATGACGAAGCAGATGATGCGGAGCAGACCGAACCAGTCGGTGCCTTCAATGCAATTGTAGGTTCTATTTCTGCGACATTAGCGGGAACCAGTGCTGGCATCCGTAAGAAGAAGAACCCCTACCCAATCACCAAGAAAGGGAAAAGGAAGACGAATGAGGGACGCCTCTTAAATAAGAGAGAACCTTGATGTTCGTTGAACTGAAGGTAAATGGCAAGCCCATTTGGGCGATGATAGATACAGGTGCTACCCACAACTACTTGGCCTCAACTCAGGTGGAGTGACTTGGTATAGTTGTAGGAAAGGGCATAGGTCATGTCAAGGCTATCAAATCACCTCCTTAGCCAGTGGGTGGAATAGCCAAAGAAGTACCAGTGAAGCTGGGTCCTTATGAAGGAAAATTCAACTTGCGCGTGGTGATCATAGATGACTTCGAGTTGATAGTTGGGCTGGAATTCTTGAGGAAAACCAACACCATGCCCGTACCATATGCAGACATGCTTCTGATGATGGGATCAAACGGGGCCAAGCCCTACATTATCCCGTGCATGCCCATGAAGATAGCCGCTGAGAACATCTCAGCCTTGCAGCTGAAGAAGGGAGACAAAAGACATGAACCTACGTTCCTGGCTACCTTATGCATTGAAGAGGTAGAACGCTCCTAGGGTCCCATTCCTACATCCATAAAAGAGCTACTACTGGATTTCGAAGACATCATGCCACAGGATATGCCGAAGCGACTCCTGCCTAGGCGCACTGTGGACCATGAGATTGAGTTGGTGCCGGGTGCGAAGCCACCTTCCCAGGCGGCTTATAGAATGTCACAACCCAAACTCACCGAGCTTCTGAGGCAGTTGACGGAGATCCTAGACACAGGTATCATTGTACCCTCCAAGTCCCCATATGGGTCCCCTGTGCTATTCCAAAAGAAACATGAAGGTAGTCTACGACTCTGTGTGGATTACCGGGCTCTAAAAAAATCACTGTGAAGAACAAGTATCCTATTCCGCTCATGGCAGACTTGTTCGATAGATCAGGGAGTGCGTCAGTGTTCATGAAATTTGACCTGAAGATAGGGTATTGGCAAGTTCGCATTGCTGAGGGTGATGAACACAAGACGACTTGTGTGACAAGATATGGGTCGTTCGACTTCCTGGTTATGCCGTTCGGCTTGACTAATGATCCAACCATATTTTTCACCCTGATGAACCAAGTCTTCCGAGAGTACATTGACGAATTCATGGTGGTCTATTTGAGTGACATTGTGGTTTATAGCCAAACATTGGAAGAACACCTGGAGAACTTGCGGAAGGTCCTAGTCCGGTTGCGGGAGCACGAATTGTACGCGAATCTATCCAAGTTCTCCTTTGCTAAAAAATAGATCGACTTCCTCGGACATGTCATTGAGGAAAGGTGAATCAAAATGGACCAGCAAAAATTTCAAGCTATCACAGATTGGCCGCCGCCCCAGGATATCCACGCCTTGAGGGCGTTCCTTGGCCTATGCAATTTCTATCAGCAATTTGTGAAAAATTACTCCCTCATCGCGTGCCATTGACAGAACTCCTCAAGAATTTCATGCCTTGGGATTGGGGACCTAGGCGTGCGGAGGCCTTCAGCGCATTAAAAGCGGCTATGTCTAGTAGCCTCGTCTTGGCCCTCCCTGATTTGGCCAAGCCGTTCGAGGTACAAATGGATGCTTCTGACTATGCTCTCGGTGGAGTCTTACTACAAGAAGGGCATCTCGTAGCATATGAGAGCCGGAAGATGAAGGGTGCAGAGCGGCGCTATGCCGCCCACGAGAAAGAATTATTGGTTGTTGTTCATTGCTTACACCTTTGGAGGAATTATCTATTGGGAACCCCGTTCGTGGTCAAAATAGACAACACAACTGTTAGCCATTTCATGACCCAACCGAAGCTGAATGGCCGACAGGCCCGGTGGCAGGAACTCCTAGCGGAATTTCACTTCAACCTGGAGTATCGCATTGGGAAGACTAATCATGTTGCTGATGCGATCAGTTGAAGGGCCGACCTAGCATCGGTGTGCCTACTCGCCACCCTAAGAGGGAGCGAAGTAGCAGCCACCATAAAAGACCAGATACAAGATCTACTCATCAAGGATCCTGCTGCACAATATTTGGTTGATCTAGTAGGACAGGGCAAGACTCGCCAGTTCTACATGGAGGATGATTTCCTTAAAGTGAAAGGGAACAGACTTTATGCTCCTAAAGGAGGAGATTTGAGAAGGACTCTTCTGGCGGAATGTCACAATACTCTGTGGGCCAGCCATCTCGGTGAAGAACGTACCATGGCATTACTTCGCCGTGCATATTATTAGCTTAAAATGGTCGATGATGTGGCTCAGTATGTGAAGACTTGTATAGTATGCCAGAAGGACAAGTCAGACCGCTTGACACAAGCGGGACACTTGGAACCACTAGCTGTCCCAAAGAGACCTTGGGAAAGCATTTCTCTGTATTTCATCACCGGCTTGCCTAAGGTCAGAGATCTTACAACTATCTTGGTTGTGGTGGATCTGTTTTCCAAGTATGCCACCTTTATTGCAGCACCACAATATATATCAACAGAAGATACAACTCGACTCTTCTTCTCTCATGTCGTCAAATATTGGGGCTTGCCCAAAGACATTGCTAGTGATCGCAACTCACGCTTCACTAGCAGCTTTTGGACCCAGCTATTTAAGTGCCTCGGGTCAAAATTGAGTCATAACTCAAGTTTTCATCTGCAATCTGATGCCCAGACGGAGCGGTTCAATGGTATGTTGGAGGAATATCTCCGCCACTTTGTTACCGGGTCGCAGAAGAATTGGGTGAAGCTTCTGGATGCTGCTCAACTGTGTTTCAATTCACAAAAGAGCTCTGGTACAAACAAAAGCGCTTTATTGTTATCGGGAAGCAACCACTACTCCCATACACCGTGAATGCACCAAACATGTCAAAATCTCCTCAAGCTGCTAGCTTCTCAAAAGAATGGAAGCAAAATGTGGAGATAGTGCGGAGCTATCTTGTCAAATCCTAAAAGCGGATGAAGAGGCATGGTGATCAAAATCGTCGCTTTGTTGAATATCAAGTAGGAGACAAAGTGATGGACAAAATCCAAAGTGGTACTTGTTTTCAAGGTTCCATGACTCTAGCCTATTACAAAGATACATTTGACCCTTGTCCATTGAAAGGCCCATATGGAAAGCTGCATACCGGGTGGATACCCCAGCTTGGTGGAAAATCCATCCCATCTTCCATGTCATCCTTCTGAGTAAAGATTTATGATACGTGTTTAGGATGTACTCAATGTGTCCGAGCCTGCCCCACCGATGTATTAGAAATGATACCCGCGAAAGACTATTGAGTGACCTGTCGAGCTGATCCGAAACCTTTTCGGGAAGACACAGAGGATACTTCACGGAGCCAACTCACAATACCCAGTATTCGAGGCCCCAATTCAACTGAGAAAAGGCGTTCTGAAGCTATTCTTGATGAGCGGGTAATTCATGCCTCAAGGAAGGATCACCAAGTTCTTGGTGAAATGGCAAGGTTATGATGAAGAGGAGAATACTTGGGAGAGGGGAACAAACCTCAAAGCCTACAAGAGCCTAATTGAAGATTATTTTATACGTAAGGCACCGAGGACGTCGCCGACTCAGGTGGGGGGGGGAGGAATGTCATGGGCTGCTTTCCAGCCATGCCCCATGACCTTTGGGACGTACCCCATGGTGTCCTGGAAAGCCTCCCAACGCCTAGCGCCACAGATAGCTCTGTAGTCTTGGCTACGCATGTGCCTCTGTCTCCACACCAATATCCCTCGCTAGCGCCCAGCCGCAAGTAGCTGCCAACAGCGCCGCACACGCAGACAATGCCGCGCGCAGATCGTGATGCCAAAGATAAGGTTGCTGACAACGGACCTGTTTCAACCTTGTCGAAAACATAAGTCCTTTTACATTGTAAATATAGAGTAGTTTTATTCCATGTATTTCCATTATGATTCCCTAGCTTATTTTGGTCAAGTCTTGTAACACTGGTTTATTTTTTAAGCATTATTAGGGGGGATCAAGCAATCAAAACTTTCTAGAAAGCAATTCTCTGTACTGGTGTCTCTCCACCTCGACACCGCGTTGCCATTTGTAATATCTTTCATTAATGCAATCAAGCTTTCTTTTAATTCTCATTATTGTTCTCTCAATTGTTCTTGACATTGGTTTTCCCGTACAACACTGACAATATCGTCTAGCGTACGGAGGGGACCTCAGTTGGCGGGCAGCAACTGCACTGACATCATTTGATTAGCCTTACATCGCCTTTCCAAGGAATCTCAGCAAGGCGCTGCGTAACAGTATACACGCAGTTAAGCAATTTCATCGGTTAAGAGGTTTTATTGATATTGTTGAGTATAGATGTACACCCTTGTTTACTTGCCTTCTATGTGAGAATGACTCTATTTGGCACATGAGTCGTCAGTGAGAATATGAATTGTAATGAAGGAACAGGATGCCAAGTGTTAGGATTCAGGTATTGAGACTCGTGCATTGTGATTAGCCCGAGGTTCGGTACCTCGTGGAGTTTATTGACTAAAACCTGATGTGAAAGCGGCTGTTGTCGTTGAGTTATTGCCTGTCCTTTATTTTTCTGTGATTTTCGGATTTAGGTTGTGTTTCCCTTCATTCTTCTGTGTTATTATGGTATTTCGTTGATAATTGGTGTTTTCCTTTCTTATTGCAATTACCGTATTGTTTTCCATTTCGCGTAGTCTTTATGTAGATATCATACTCTCTTGTTTCTATACTTATACTTGTTCAGGTTATTTAGTCTAGTAGGTGTTTTGACTGTTCCTTGTCACTACTCCACTAAGGTTAGTTTTGATACTTGCTGGGTATCGCCGTGGTGTACTCATACTACACTTCTGCACATTTTATTGAAGATCCAGGTATTTTTCTGAGTCAGTTGATCATTAGCTAGCTGTGCGGATTGCTGCTTTGGAGACTCAAGGTAAACCTACTGCCGCGTTCGCAGGCTTCGGAGTCACCTTCTAATTTGCATTCATACTGTTTACTCTACTTCAAACAGTTGTATTTAGAAAATTGTAGCAAACCCTGTAGAGCTTATGACTTGTACTACCGGTTTGGGGAATTGTAAATTTTATTGAGAATTCCATTTCAGAAATTATTAGATGTTACTTTATTATTGTTGTTGCTCAGAAGATGTTAGGCTTACCTAGTCCCTAAGACTAGGTGCCATCATGTTACCCAATGAAGGGGAAATTGGGTGGTGACAAAAATCTATAGGTACAACTGTTCCGGAATGAAAATAAACAGTATAAAGTAAAATTTTAGAAGGTGACTCCGAGACCTACGAACACGACGGCAGGTATACATTGAAGTCTCTGTCGCAACTCACAATCAGCTAACTAATGACCAGCGCGCTCCGAAGTACCTGGATCTGCACAAAAATGTGCAGAAAGCGTAGCGTAAGTACACCACAGTGGTACCCAGTAAGTATCAAGACTAACCTCGGTGGAGTAGTGATGAGGAACAATGAAGACACCTACTAGACATAGTAACCTGTACAAGTACGAATATGAAACTAACAAGGAACAATATCAATATAAAGCTAAGCATGGTAAGAATAACAAAACAATAGTTGCAATAGAAAACTAGAAGCAACAGTTAGAAACCAGGAACAACAGGTAATAACATCATAAAGTAAGCATAATACAGTTAAAGTTCGATGATACCAAGCAAGGGAAAACATGTAACAACCCAACAGAACAAGCGCTCTCACACAAGGTTTATACAATAATTTCCCCGAGGTACCACACCTCATAATCACAATCACGGTTCCCAAATCAGAACCTTAATCACTTGGCATCTTGTGCCCACATTACAAATCACATCCGCATGGACAAATCAGTTGCCAATACCTTTAACACCTCATATCTTCACGGACAACTCACGTGCTAAGAGAGTGACAATATCTCATATCCGCATGGAAAACTCATGTGCTAGCAGTAACAATACCTCATAACCGCACAGACAACTCACGTGCAAATAGTAGCAATATCTTATATCCGCACGGATAACTCACGTGCTAATAGTACAACTCACGCACACAAGACAGGTATACAAGAATGCATATAAATGATCAATAAACATCAGGGTTCATCTTCTTAGACTGATATAAGTGACTAATTACGGTGTATGCTTGTGCAAGTGTTCTATCACAGCTCAAGTAAATAAGTAAGATTAGAGACAACGAATGGCACATAGGAAACAACACAACAAAACCGTAATATGCATGACTCACATAAGGTAGGCACACCACTACACAAATATCATCAATAACAATTCTCCCAGGCCATCACAGATCATCACAAATCATCCCCGACATAGTCCCTCTTATATCGCCATGTGCGCAACAATAAAGTATATGACCGCCTTGTCTCACCACATGCGCATAATAATATTCCCACCTTGTCTCGTCATATGCGCAAATCCACATATATATCCCGCCTTGTCATGCTGCATGTGCAAATATCAATAATAACAATAGCACAGACAACTCATGTATGAACACCCCAACAATCCTCTCAACAATACCACGTGTGCCAAAAACATAAAACAATATAATAACTCGCACCACATGTGCCAATATGCCACCACAGTTTCTTCAAAAAAATTTCAATACCACAACCATACATAGCCTTCGGCTCAACAACATTGAGTACAACAACAACAACAATAACCCGGGAGTATGGCAAGTAAATCAACAAAAGAATTATAAAAGCACAATGAAACAGAAGAACGAGCTCACAATGAAAGACATAACAAGTAATAATGGCATCAAATAAGAATAACTCAACAATAAGAGAGATAATTTGTTTCAACGATATCAAATAAGAATAACTCAACAATAAGCGAGATAACATGTAACAATGACATCAAATAAGAATAACTCAACAATAAGAGAGATAATGTGTAAAAACGATATCAAATAAGAATAACTCAACAATAGCATAGATAACATGTAACAATATTTCAAATAAGAATAACTCAACAATAAGAGAGGCAACATGTAACAACGATTTCAAGTAAGGATAAATGACAATGGAAGAGATAACATGTAATAAAAGAGGCAACAACTCCAATTAAATCATATAAGAGTATATTCGGCAACAAAGGGTATAACACGAACCAATCAACTTCAAATAAGGCATGTAATGGTAAATTTAGCAATGGAGGATATAAAATGATAAGGCAACTTCATTTTAATGTGCATAAGAAACCTAAGAGTCTAAAATGTTCAAATTTCCACATATAAGACGTGTACACGCCCGTTACCTAAGACTAGGTAAGAATAACACATAGAGAGTTATTTAACAGATTTATACGAATCAACCATTTAACATGAACCAAAAATTTCTATACAAAGCCAAGAACCATCAATAGATGTACAATAATCCAAAACTGGTAGTACAAGTCATAATCTCTACTGAGTTCGCTAGAAAATCTCTAGGTTCAACTATTCCGAAATGGAAATAAATAGTACAAAGTAAAATTTTAGAAGGTGACTTCGAGTCCTACGAACACGACGACATGTATACCTTGAAGTCTTTGTCGCAACTCACAATCAGCTAATTAATGACCTGCGTGCTCCGAAGTACCTTGATCTGCCCAAAAATGGTGCAGAAAGCGTAGCATGAGTACACCACAGCGATACCCAATAAGTATCAAGACTAACTTCGGTGGGGTAGTGACGAGGAACAATCAAGACACCTACTAGACATAATAACCTGTACGAGTACGAATGTGAAACTAACAAGGAACAATATCAATATAAAGCTAAGCATGGTAAGAATAACAAAACAATACTTGCAATAGAAAACTAGAAACAACAATTAGCAACCAAGAACAACAGGTAATAACGCCGTAAAGTAAGCACAATACAGTTAAAGTCCGGTGAAACTAAGTAAGGGAAAAAATGTAACAACCCTATAGAACAACTGCTCTCACACAAGGTTTATACAAGAATTTTCCCGAGGTACCACATCCCATAACCACAATCATGGGTGCCAAATCACGAACCCTAATCACTTGGCATCTTGTGCCACATTACAAATCACATCCGCACAGACAACTTACGTGATGCACGGTCAACTCACGTGCCAATACCATTAATACCTCATATCTCCATGGACAACTCACGTGCTAAGAGAGTGACAATATCTCATATCCGCACGAACAACTCACGTGCTATCACTAATAATACCTCATAACCGCACGGAGAACTCACGTGCCAATAGTAGCAATATCTCATATCCGCAAGGACAACTCACGCACGAATATTACAACCCATGCACAGAAGGCAGGTATACAAGAATCCATTTAAATGATCAATAAACATCAAGGTTCATCTTCTTAGAATGATATGAGTGACTAATTACGGTGTATGCTTGTGCAAGTGTTCTATCATAGCTCGAGTCAACAAGCAAGATTAGAGACAACGAATTGCACATAGGAAACAACACAACAAAACTGTAATATGCATGATTCACACAAGGTAGGCACACCACTACAAAATATCATCAATAACAATGCCCCCAGGCCATCACAGATCATCACAAATCACCCCCGACATAGTCCCCCTTGTCTCGCCGCATGCGCAACAATAAAGTAAATACCCGCCTTGTCTCGCCACACGCACATAATAATATTTCCACCTTGGATCGCCACATGCGCAAACCCACATATATTTCTCGCCTTGTTACGAAACATGTGCAAATATCAATAATAACAATAGCACGGAAAACTCACGTGCGAACCCCCCCCGACAACCCTCCCAACAAAACCACGTGTGCAAAAAATATAAAACAATATAGCTCGTACCACATGTGCCCATATGCCACCACATTTTCTTAAAAATAATTTCAATACCACAGCCACACATAGTTCTCGGCTCAACAATACTGAGTACAACAACAACAACAATAACCCGGGAGTATGGCAAGTATATCAACAAAAGAATTACAAAAGCACAATGAAACAGAAGAACAAGCTCACAATGAAAGACATAACAAGTAATAATGGCTTCAAATAAGAATAACTCGACAATAGGAGAGATAATGTGTATCAATGATATCAAATAAGAATAACTGAATAGGAGAGATAAAATGTAACAATGATTTCAAATAAGAATAACTCAACAATATGTGAGATAATGTGTAACAATGATATCAAATAAGAATAACTCAACAATAGTATAGATAACATGTAGCAATGATTTCAAATAAGAATAACTCAACGATAAGAAATGCAACATGTAACAACGATCTCAAGTAAGAATAAATAACAATGGAAGATATAACATGTAAAAAAGAAGAGGCAACAACTCTAATTAAAGAATATAAGAATATTTTAGGCAACAAAGGTAGAACATGAACCAATCAACTCCAAATAAGGCATGTAATGGTAAATTTAGCAACGGGGGATATGACATTATAAGGGAACTTCATTTTAATGTGCATAATAAACCTAAGAGTCCAAAATGGTCAAATTTCCACATATAAGCCGTGTACACACTCGTTAGCTCGTGTACACGTCTTTCACGTAATTCAAATAGTGCAAACAACCCAATTCCTGCGGGAGGTAGTTCTCCACACAACATTAAGCAAGTTACTTACCTCAAAAGCCCTCAATCAATACTCTAAAGTGGCTTTTCCTTTACAATTCACATCTGCTCGGCTCAAATCCAATGATTGTAGATGAAAATTCCCTCTTCAAATTGCCTTCTACCGAGTCTAGGGTTAAAAATATGAAAGAATGAGCTAAAATCCCGAAATTTAAACTCTTAACCCAGTTGCAGTTGTCGCATTTGCGACCAAAAGTTCACAATTGCGGATGTTCGCATTTGCGACCAAAAGTTCGCGATTGCGGATGTTCGCATTTGCGACCAAAAGTTCGCGATTGCGGATGTTCGCAATTGCGACCAAATGTTCGCAATTGCAACAAATAGTTCACATTTGCGAAGTACCGGCACCAGCAATTCCATACTTCACCGAACTGATCCGAAACCACCCTGAAACTCATCCACAACCTCCCAGACACAAACCATATATGAGTTTCAATCATAAAATACGCTACTGGCCTGCTTGCACACTCAAAATACTGAAAAGAGGTCGTCTTAACCTGATATTGACCACGGTCAAACTCCAAATTTCTTAACATAACTAGTCCTTAGTCAATGATCCAAAACACACCCAAGCCTCTAGGGACCCCGTCAAATCATACCAACAAGTCCTAAAACATGACATGAACCTACTCGAGGCCTCAAATCCCTAAACATAACATTAAAACCACGAATCACACCTCAGTTAAAGCTTAATGAACTATCAATTTTCAACTTCTACAACTCACGCCGAATCATATCAAATCAACCCGGAATGACGTCAAATTTTACATTCAAGTCTCAAATGACACAACGGAGCTATTCCAACTCCCGGAATCGCAATCCGAACCCGATATCAACAACGTTAACTCCCGGTCATACCTCTCAACCTTTCAAACCTTCAACTTTCCAACTTTCGCCAAAATGCAACAAATCAATCTGCGGACCTCCAAATCCAAATCCGACATACACCTAAGTCCAAAATCACCATACGAACCTATTTGAATCATCAAAATTCCATTCTGGAGTCATCTACACTAAAGTTAAACTTTGGTCGACTCTTGCCACTTAAGCTTCTAAAACAAGAATCATTCTTCCAAATCTACCCCGAATCATCCAAAAACCGAATTCGACCACACACACAAGTCATAATACACAATACAAAGCAACTCAAGACCTTAAACCACCGAACGTAGCGCTAATTCCCTAGACGAATGGTCGGGTCGTTAAAAATTATTCTCAAAGATTGGAAAATTTACCCATACCAGTGGCAACTGAATTAATAAAGAGATTATTCAAGGG
Source organism: Nicotiana paniculata (assembly GCA_005239505.1). NCBI lineage: Eukaryota > Viridiplantae > Streptophyta > Magnoliopsida > Solanales > Solanaceae > Nicotiana > Nicotiana paniculata. Next base: position 10,660 of record MDKI01283049.1, on the reverse strand, counting down.
CGTTAAAGTTCTTCAAAAGATGGCGCTGCCAGAATGTTAAGGTCAATTACGGTATTACTTTTGATCCAAGTTGTAACTGGATGATCTCTCTTTTGTTAGCCAATAAAAATATTTTATTCTTATGCAATTACACAAATACCCTTCTTGACCCGAATTTTAACGGATACACCTCTTTATGCAACCGGGTGCAGCTCTCATTCCCACTTGTTAATAGTAGGAATAGGAAAATGACTTGTTAGATCAGGGATCAAATCCTTATTCACCCTTTTCTTTCTTTTGTCATTTGACCTCTTTAATTATCATGATGTGGTATATGGGACCAGTTTTCTTACTTATTAATTAAGACCTAGACATATTGATGAGTATTGTCAAATAGATACTTCTAAGCTTGACGTGTTACCTTTTTTTTTAATATTGAGAAATTTTTATTATCTTTTGTTTCCTTTTTGGTGGTGGTGGACTGGTAGTGAACAGGTGGTGTTTCTCTTAATCTTATAAAGAAAGGTACTCCTTCTTGTCCAGATTAATTAATTTTTTGTTTTTTTTTTCTTTATATTGTTTGATTTTTTAGATATTAAGAATGAATTAACTTCTTTTTTTAAAGTTGTCCTTGAAATAATGAATCTCAGAATATTTTTTATATTTTTAATGAACGAATTAAAAAGATAGTAAAGATTAATATAGTCAATTTTATTGTTAATTAATATTAAAGGATACAATTCTTAAATATGTGTGAAAATAACCTAAACAAATTAATTTAGGTAGACCGGAACGAATAAGGAATTACTTTTGAATGATTCTTGTAAAAAATAAAATAAAGACATCAATCATCGGGAAAGACAAAACCTTAGAAACTAAAAAGTGGTAAATGCAATAACAGAGGGGTTTCAAGCATTTTAGGTGAAAAAATGTCATATAAAAAAACTCCCCGTGTACACTCAGTTAGAACGACACTAATTAAACTTTGCAATAGATAAGAAAAAGTATACGAAAATAAGTGTAATATTTGTGTATAAGGTAAAATATGTTCATATTAAATGCTCGCACAATAAAACGACACGTGAATGCGAAGGCAGAAGGCAATCAGGTTCGAAGGCAACAATCTCATTTATTCCCGAAGGGAATGATGTTCGGTGGCATTTAATGGATAATGTTCTATAGCATTAAGTACGTAGTCCATTACAAGAATGTGACATTCACCGCCTACTGTTACATATTTTTTAATGCCCCCATATTTATCATTTAAGAGAGACTTGTTCCTAGTAACTTTTTTCCTAGGTACCGCTATAAATTGGGATTCCAACAACCATTATAAGAGAGAATTTTCGGAGAAGCTTATAGTATATATTTTCCAACGCTCAATAATAATTTATCTTCTTAGTTATTAATATCGTTATTACTGTCTCCAGAAGCTATGTTCCCCGAACCAGGATTTCTATTGTCTTATCTCGATTTCAACGCTAAGTCTTATATTTTTGTTTAATTTATTTATCATTTTGGGATCATATTGATTCAGTTGTTTATAAACCACGTACAAATTCAACTGTACTATTTTACAGGTAAATAGTTTGACACCCACTATGGGGCTTTGGACAATTGTGTAATTGGGTTGATCCTTGCATCTATTAATATCCTGTTTGATTCCTTGTTCTTTGCAAAAATCATCGAAAATGGCAGATAACGATGTCAACATCGCACACAATGTTGAGGCCCGAGGGAATCGGCCTCAGCACGAAAATTCAATCAGTGATACCAGCAACAAATGAGGCAACGTCGGTCCACTGTGGGCAATATCCACGACATGATTGAGAGGCAACTCCTGATGATGCTGAAGATGAGCACGTCGTTTAAATGGTAAGGATTCTGAGGGAGGAAGAAAAGGCTTATGGGTCACCTCTCAAGACAGGATCAGATTGAGTCAGTCTTACTGAAGAAATGCGAGGAGACCCTCATGAAGGGGGCCCTAACATGGTATTCGATCTTGTTCGAGCATTCAATAGATTCCTTTAAGATGCTAGAGGATTCTTTTATCAAGGTCCAACCAGGGCCAGAAGGTACAGGCCCGAAAGGCTGACATATTTAGGATTGCACAAGGAGGGTCCGAATTGCTGGGGGAGTAGGTGACCAGATTCCAAAAGGAAAGGATGTTTCTACCGTCGTACTGGATGAATGGGTAGCTGAAGCATTCACTAAAGGCCTGAATCCGAGAAGTTCCGACGCTTCACAGAAATTGAAAGAAAGTGTGCTCGAGTTCTAGACAACAACATGGGCAGATGTTCACAATTGGTACGAGTCAAAGATCAGCTCGGTTTCCCGGCATCAACTAAGGGTCGGGACCGGGATAAGAATAAAGAGAAATCAAAGGATGATTTTGACATAGATCGACGGTCTTCAAGAGGTTGTTTTCGCCCTATGAAATGGTCGAAGGACGAGGTAGAGGTTTTCGATCGGTGGATATTTTCTCAACCGATAGGAGAGCTGATCGCGACCGGAATAACAGATCACTGCAGGATAAGGAGATATCAGGTTCTCGAGACTCTTTCTACCCTGAGCTTTCTGAATACAACTTCAACATCAGCGTAGTGGATCGAGTGTCAACTATGAGGAACATTAAGGAAGCAAGATTCCCGAAGCCAATGAGATCCGTTCCAAGTCAAAGAGATCCTAATTTATGGTGCGAATACCATGGGACCAATGGCCAACAGACAGGGGACTGGCGTCATTTGCGCGAGGAGGTGGAAACATTGCTGAAAAATGACCATCTCAGAGAATTCTTAAGTGATCAGGATAAAAATAACTACGGCCACAATCGTGATAAAGCGGAACCTTCGAAAGCAGGAGAAGATCCTCCTCATCTGACGATCAACATGATTTCCAAGGGGAACGAGATTACTTGTGTGACATTTTTGGAGGCAAACAAATGAAGGTATCAATAATTCACAGTAAAAGACTCCCAGACGTCGCGGAGGAAGACATCACTTTCACAGAGGAAGACACAAATGGACTATTGTTGCCGCAGAATGATGCCTTGGTAATCTGTATTAATATGTTAGATCTTAAAATTAAACGTGTTTTGGTGGACCCATGAAGTTTGGCTAACATTATCCAGTAGAGAGTGTTGGAGCAAGCAAAGCTGACCGAGAGTATCATTCCGGCCACAACTCCTCGTTGGGTTAAATTTGGCAAGCATGACTACCCAAGGAGAGATTATGCTACCCAAAAATGCCGATGGGGTAATGAAGATGACCCTCTTTGAAGTAGTAGATGGTGATATGGGCTACAATATTATTCTAGGGAGACCATGGTTGCATGAGATGAAGGATGTCCCATCAACATATCATCAATTACTAAAATTCCCAAATACCGAGAGAATTAAAAAAATAAGAGACGACCAACCGACAGCAAGTGAGATGAACACAGTCTCATTTTCTACTTAAAAAGGGAAGGAGCATGTAACATAGCAATTAGAGGAGCCGACACTTGCTCGTAAGTCGAGTCAAATCAAATAGGGGGGACGAGTCGTCAGAATCCTATCATGTACCAAGATATTTGTAGGTTCCGGAAGAAACACACGCAACAAAGTCCACAACGGAAGAACTTGAGCAAGTCGCATTGTTCGAAATGTTCTTGGAGAGGAAGTTCCACTTGGGGATAGGACTATACCCTGAGCTCAGGTCTGGATTTATCAAATTTCTTAAATGTAACATTGACTTTTTTGTGTGGTCGCATGCGGATATGATAGGTATCCCACCAGAAGTGGTAGTGCACAAACTAAGCCTGGATTCTAACATCACTCCGGTATGGCAGAAAAAATGTCCTATTGTCAAGGTTAGAAACAGATTCGTCAAAGAAGAGGTAACTCATTTTCTTGATATCGGTTCAGTCCGAGAGGTAAAGTATCTTGGCTGGCTAGCTAACGTAGTAGTAGTTCCAAAGAAGAAGAATAAATTTTGCATGTGCGTAGACTATAAGGATCTAAATAAGGCATGCCCAAAAGGCTCGTTCCTATTGCTGAGCATTGAACAATGATTGATGCGACGACTGGGCACGAGTAAATGAGTTTCCTTGATGATTACTCTAGGTACAACCAAATGAAGATTAAACTGGAGGATCAGGAAAAAAAGAACTTCGGTACATATTGTTATAATGTGATGCCTTTTGGGCTCAAAACATCGGAGCCACTTATCAACAGCTCGTAAACAAAATATTTGAAATGAAAATAGGGATAAACCAGGGAAGTTTTGCATATATGATATGCTGGTTAAGTCTTTGAATGAAAGTGATTATTTTAAACACTTGCAAGAAACCTTTGACATCCTAAGAAAGCACAACATGAAGCTTAACCCCAAAGAAATGTGCATTCAGAGTCAGCTCTGGTAAGTTCTTGATATTCCTAGTGTCACAAAGGGGGATTGATGTCAACCCCGATAAAATTAAAGCCATCGAAGACATCCCTGACCAGCTATCAAGTGTGAAAAAGGTTCAGAGGTTGACGGGAAGACTAGCCACTTTAAGCAGATTCAGTTCCCGATCTTCAGAAAAATGCCATAACTTCATTGCACTCTTCAAAAAGAAGAACAACTTCGAATGGACTTCAAAATGTCAGTAGGCTTTGAAGGATTTGATAAGGCATTTGTCGAGTCCTCCACTACTGTTAAAATCGGAGGAAGGCGAATAATTGCTGATCTACTTAACAGTCTCGGAGGTAGAGGTAAGTGTCATTTTAGTCCATGAGGACGAAGGTACGAAATCTCCTATCTATTATGTTAGTAAACTTTTAACGGGAGCAGAGCCTCGCTAACCACATCTGGAAAAATTGGTGTTAGCTCTCGTAGTCGCCGCTTGAAAGCTTAGGCCTTATTTCCAATGTCATCTGATAGCCGTGGTAACCACTTTTCCCCTATAGAATATCCTTCATAAACCTAAATTTTTAGGTTGGCTAGCTAAGCGGGCAGTCAAAATGAGTGAATTTGACATAGAGTATAAACCTCAGATTGCGATTAAGTCACAATTTTTGGCCGACTTTGTAGCTGATTTAAGTCCAAGGCTGTTACCTTTGGCTACTAAAGAAGCAATGATGGTGTCAGAATCGACATCAAGATTTTGGACTTTGTTCATGGATGGATCTTCAATGTGAAAGGGTCCGGGCTTGACGTAGTGCTAACCACGCCCTTAGGGGAAACCCTAAGGCATGCCATAAGAACCCTTCCTCTGACTAACAATGACGTAGAATATGAAGCCTTAATTGCAAGACTCGAGCTGGCCCAGGGACTGGACTCGGAGGTCATAGAAATAAAATGCAACACCTAATTGGTAGTAAATTAGGTATACATGATCTTTGAATCCAAAGAGGAACACATGCAACGATATCTAGTGAGAGTCCAGACTCTGCTCCCACGGTTTAGGGAATGGTCAATTACCCACATCTTGGAGAAGTAAAACGTGGAGGCAGACGCACTAGCCAATCTGAGATCATCCATAAAAATGAAGGGATCAGACTCTGGTACGGTTGTGCAACTTAGCATTCGTTATTGGGCGCAGACATATATTACAAAGTGAACGCGACCAATTTCGTCTAGGAATGGAGAAATGAGATTATAAACTATTTCGAGAACATAAAATTTCCTGAAGATCCCAAGGCATCTCGGACATTGCGTACTAAAGCATCTTGATACAACTTAAAGGGAGGTTAATTGTATAGAAGGTCTTTCCAAGGCTCGTTGGCCCGATGTTAGGGGACTTCCGAAGCTAACTATGTCATGAGAGAAGTCCACGAAGGGATATGCGGGAATCACTCGGGCGTAGATTCCCTGGTGTTAAAGCTAATTAGAGTGGGATACTACTGGCCCCGGATAGAACAAGACACTAGGGCTTATGTATAGAAATGTGATAAGTGTCAACACCACGTACTGTTGGTACATCAACTGGAAGAGCTACTGCACTCGGGTTTGTCACCCTGGCCATTCATGAAGTGGGGATGAATATAGTCGGTTCGCTGCCACCAGCCCCTAGTAAGGTAGGATTTCTTTCAATTTTAACTGACTATTTTTTTAAGTGGGTTGAAGCAGGTACTTATTAGAAAATCATTCTAATGGATCCCTTATCAAGCAAATATTGCAACCGCTCCTTCAATTCCTTCAACTTCGACGGGGCCATACGGTATGGTGGAATAGAAATGGCTGAGTGCCCGGAGCTAAATAAATATAGAAGTCAATATCTCTGTTGGGTGGCATCCCTGACAGATCTACAGGAAACACCTCTATAACTCACGCACAACTAGTACTGAATCCATGGAAGGAACCTCCGCACTCAAATCACGAACGTAGGCCAAATATGCTAGACATCCCTTCCCGACCGTACATTGAGCCCTCACACAAGAAATAACTCTGCTGGTAGAATGGCCAGGAGTCACTCTCCACTCTAATCGAGGCAACCCTGGCATGGCTAAGGTCACAGTCTTGGCATGGAAATTCAGTATAGCATGATAAGGCGACAACCAATCCATGCCCAAAATAACATCAAAGTCTACCATATCAAGAAGTAGGAGATCTACACTAGTATCAAGACTCCCAATAGTAATCACACACGACCAATATACACGATCTACAACAATAGAATCTTCCACAGGAGTGGACACATACACAAGAGCACTCAAAGAACCATGAGGCAAAACCAGATATGAAGCAAAACAGGAAGACACATAGGAATAAGTAGAGCCCAAATCAAATATAACTGAAGCATCTCTATGGAAAACTGGAACAATACCTATGATGACAGTGTCGGGTGAATCGGCCTCAAGTCTAGCTAGGAGTGCATAAAATTGGGGTTGGGGCCCATCGCCCTAACCTACGTCTTTGGGACGGCCTTTTGCTGGCTAGCCTCCACCTCTAACGGCCTGACCTATACCTCTAACAGCCAGACCTACATCTCTGGCTGCTTGACCCCTGCCTCTAGTTGGCTGAGCGGGCGGTGGATAAACTAGTGCCAGGACCATGGCACGAGAACTCTATTGTGTCATGCCACTCAATAATCTCGGACAGGACCTCCTAATGTGACCAGTACCTCCACACTCGAAACACCCATCTTGCTGTTGTGGTTACTGAAGCTGAAGCTGACCCGAACGAGACGGATAACCACGGTAATAGCTCTGGATCAGAGGCGTGCTGATAGGGGTTGATGGTGCACTGTAGGCTGGCTGCCTAGAATGAGGTACATAAGGACCACGACTCCCCGAAGCACTATGAGATGCCTGAAGCGCCGACTGAAATGGCCTGGGAGGATGGCCTCTACCAAAAGTACCCTTTTCTCCAGATAAGGAACCACTGAAACTACCGGAATGATGGGGCCTCTTATTAGACACTGGCCCCCTCTCCTGACTACGAACCATCTCGATCCGTCTAGAAATATCTACGGCCATCTGGAAAGAAACATCATCTCCAGTCTCCTTGGCCATCTGTAGCCTGATAATGAAAGTGATCCCATCAATGAATCTACTTACTCTCTCCCTCTTAGTAGGAATCAAGATAATGGTCTGGCGAGCTAGGTCCACAAATCGAGTCACATACTGGGTAACAGTCATAATACCCTGCTGAAGGCACTCAAACTGCCCGCGGTAATCCTCTCTCAGAGTGACATGAATGAACTTCTCTAGAAATAGATATGAAAACTGATTCCAAGTAAGTGCAAGAGAACCAACTGGTGTAGTTTACATGTAATCTCTCCACCCTCTCTTGGCGGAACCACTCATCTGAAACACTTACAAAATCGACCCCATTAGTCTCAACTATACTCATGTTGCGCAACACCTCGTGGTAACAGTCTAATTAATCCTGGGGGTCCTCAGAAGATGCACCCTAAAATGAAATGGGAAGATCATGGTAAACTTGTCCAACCTCAACAAGGCCTTAGTAGCGGGCTTATCACCAGTCTGTGCCGAAACAACCAGCTAAACCACCCCAACTGGCTGGGCCGTTGGAGTCTGGTATAGGGGAGCCGCCTGCTCCAGATTGTCAGTAACGGGACTCTGGGATTCTCCCCCGCCCGAGAGACGACTGGTGCCACCAGAAATGCATTTGTATGGGCCACACTCTCCTTAAGGCCCACCAAGAGGACTAGAGCATTCTGAAGCACTAGAGTGGCTATGAACCCCTCTGGGACCTGAACTGGTTCGACAGGCACGGTCTAAGCTGGGACCTCCTCCTCATGATGAATCTGAGGCTCAACTGCGGGTGTTGCTGCTCGAGCTCTAGACTGATCTCCGCCTCTACCTCGACCTCTGCCCCTAGTAATACCTGTCACCCTCTGCGAGAGAACAAAAATAGAATGGTTCAATCATCAATGATAGAATAAAGTCGCACAATAGAGAAAGAAAGAGGTGAAATTTTCCCTGAACTCTATAGCCTCACGAAGATAAGTACAAACGTCTCCGTACCGATCCTGAAGACTCTACTAATCTTGCTCATAAATCGTGAGACCTAGGCTACCTAGTGCTCTTATACCAACTTGTCACGATCCGAAATTCCCACCATCAGGACCGTTATGGCGCCTAACGTATCGCTTGCTAGGAAAGCCAACGTTAGCTGTAGTTATTGACCATTTTCATAATTCAAATAAAAAGTAAACTGATAAGCTAAATAAACTGAAATAAAGTAGATAAATCTGATACACGGCGATATCCAGATACAAATCTCAAAACTGGTGTCACAAGTTCATGAGCGACAAGAGTACTGCAAATAAATGCCTGAATGAAAGCATAACTATCTGAATCGAAATAAATAGCTAGAGTGATAAGAAGGGGACTTTAGGCCTACGAACACTGTGCAACTGTACTTCAAGTCTCCGTCAAGCACTAGATCCAAGAAATTTAAAAGCCGCTGCTAGGACTGACTCCAAAACCTACACAAGAAGTGCAGAGTGTAGTATGAGTAAAATCGACCTCATGTACTCTGTAAGTGCCGAGTTTAACCTTAATGAAGTAGTGACGAGGCTAAGGCGGGTCACCTATATGCAGTATAATAATAATAGGAAAGGAAAACAGAAAAAGTAAGGCAGTTAACTTATGAAAAAGAACTCAATTCTAGTAATCAGAGAACCCGGAATAAGCGATTTCATAATTTCATGTATCAACACTGGAAATCAACACAACAACAATAATGAGTAAACAAATACAATCTGTTGCGGCGCGCAACCCGATCCTACCATACACACAAATTCCTCCCTTTCACCCTATCCATATCAAGAATCACATATAAAATCTGTTGTGGAGCACAACCCAATCCCACCATATAATCAGAATCAGTATCAAAATCCTCCCTTATTCCACCAAGTCACAATTTATCAATATCATGTATACGTACACAACCATTGCGGCGCGCAATCGGATCCCACCGTATCAATATCAAAATCCTCCCCTATTCTATCATATCACAAGCGTTGCAGTGTGCAACCCGATCTATAAGAAAATTTAATAAATGAAATCAACCCAACAACTCAATTCACAAGAATATCTACAATTAAAGAATATGAAAGCAAGACAATAAAGGAACCACGTACTAATCAAAGGAAGGCTACAAGTAATAAAAGAGGCACAAAACAAGCTAAGTATGTAACAGTTAAAGTGTACAAGTAAGACAATTAAGAAAAGTAGCAATTAATCATAGGGTCATGGAAGGAGCAAACCATTAATTATTAATTTCAATGATGAAAATAATATATCACATTTGGTGCAGGTTCATAAGGAATCAAGAAGCAATACCGGTCAGGAATAGATTATGGAAATAATCTAGCAATGCAAGGAAAAGAATCAATGATTAGCAATGAGAAAGGAAGAAGCAGCGTAGATCCGAAAGAAGAATCAATTGGTGATTGACAGAAGATATTAGTGGAAGGTTACAAATCAAAGGGAAACGAGATCGCAAAATGATGCACTGAAAATCGATGAAGCCATAAATCAAGGGATCCAACAGATATGCCTCAAGTAACAAAATGATATGCCAAGAGGATGGAAATCTCATCAAGATCATAAATCAAGGAAGATCGACGGAAACTTGACTTTATTCTTGGAAAGAATCAATCTATGATTCCTTTCAAGGATCAACTCCCTTAGGTTGGCAATTTCTCAATATTCACGTCATTCAAGAGTCAAGAAGGCCTCATGGGATGTATATATACATATGTTCCAGACTTGAATAGAATATACTTTGAACGAACAATTTTCACTCCTTTTCTTCTACTCCAAACAAGCATTGTAGTTCTTATAGATTTGCTATGTAATTAGTGAGAGAAGAAAAATAGATAAAACTGGTGAGGCATTGTATCAAGAAGAGAAAAGAGATATAGAGATAAGTTGTTTGTGCATAGCTACATCAACCATTTTGTACTCAAGAAACTTCGATCACTAAAGGAGAACACCATCGCAACCTCATGGAGACTGGAGTAGGATTCACATTGAGACTGAACGAGTATAAAATTATGGTGTCTTTATTTCCTACATTTTATTTATGCATTTACTATTATCCTTCTCTTATTTCTAGTCGGTTAATTGGCAAACTAGTCAACTACTTATAATAATTTTTTTAAATATGTAATTCACCCCTCCCCCCTCCCCCCTCCCCCTCTTGTACTTTCAATTGGTATCATAACTAGTCTCACACTTTTTGCT
>ML342133.1:0-10160 GCA_005239505.1 Nicotiana paniculata | reverse complement strand
AAAATGCCAAAAATGTAACTTGGTCATTTCGAAACGTTGGTTATGGTTCCTTGGGTCGTATTTAATGTCTTGAAAAAATATCAGGCGATCCCATTCCGGCTCCGTACCACGGTGTCGGGCTTGGGCCACGGCAGGCGATAATAGAGGCACGAATGGCAGAATTCCAGTTTAATTGCCATAAAAGGCCAAATAATGTAATTTGGTCATTTTGGAGAGTTGGTTATGGTTACTTGGGTCGTATTAGAAGTCGCAGACAAATGTCAGGCGATCTGGTACCGGCTCTATACCACGGCGTCGGGCTTGGGCCACGAGTGGCGATAATACTGGCACCACTGGCGAAATACCAGTTTAATTGCCATAAAAGGCCAAAAAATGTAATTTGGTCATTTTGAAAGTGTTGGTTATGGTTCCTTGGGTCGTATTTGATGTCCAACACAAATATCAAGGGATTCGGTACGGGCTACGTACCGCGGCGTCGGGCTTGGGCTGTGGCAGTCGATAATACAGGCACAACTGGCGGATTTCCAGTTTAATTGCCATAAAATACCAAAAATTTAATTTCGTCATTTCGAGCATTGGTTATGGTTCCTTGGGTTGTATTTGATGCCCCGGAAAAATATTAGGCGATCCAGTTCTGGCTCCGTACCACGGCGTCAGGCTTGGGCTACGGCAGGCGATAATACAAGCCCGACTAGCGGAATTCCTGTTTAATTGCCATAAAAGGCCAAAAATGTAATTTGGTCATTTCGAAGTGTTGGTTATGGTGGCTTGGGTCGTATTTGATGCCCCGGACAAATATCAGGCGATCCGGTACCAGCTCCGTACAACGGCGTCGAGCTTGGGCCATGACAGGCGATAATACAAGCACAACTGGAGGAATTCCAGTTTAATTACCGTAAAATGCCAAAAAAGGTAATTTGGTCATTTCGAAGCGTTGTTTATGGTTCCTTGGTTCGTATTTGATGTCCCAGACAAATATCAGGTGATCCGATTCTGGCTCTGAACCACGGTGTCGGGCTTGGCCCACGGCATGTAATATTACAGGCACGACTGGCGGAATTCCAGTTTAATTGCCATAAAATGCCACAAAATGTAATTTGGTCATTTCAAAGCATTGGCTATGGTTCCTTGGGTCGTATTTGATTTCCCGGAAAAATATCAGACGATCCAGTACCGGCTCCGTACCACGGCGTTGGGCTTGGGCCACGGCAGGCGATAATAGAGGCATGACTCGCGGAATTCCAATTTAATTTCCATAAAATGCCAAAAATGTAACTTGGTCATTTCAAAGCGTTGGTTATGGTTCCTTGGATCGTATTTGATGTCCCAGAAAAATATTAGGTGATCCGATACCTGCTCCGTACCACGGCGTCGGGCTTGGGCCACGGCAGGCGATAATACAGGCTCGACTGATGGAATTCTAGTTTAATTGCCATAAAATGCCAAAAAATGTAATTTGGTAATTTTGAAGAATTGGTTATGGTTCCTTGGGTCGTATTTGATGTCCCGGACAAGTATCAAGTGATCGGGTACGGGCTCCATACCATGGCGTCAGGCTTGGGCCACAACAGGCGATAATACAGGCACGAATGGCAGAATTCCAGTTTAATTTCCATAAAAGGCCAAAAAAATTAATTATGTCATTTCGAAGAGTTGGTTATGGTTCCTTGGGTGGTATTTGATGTCCCGGACAAATATCAGGCAATCCAGTACGGCTCGGTACCACGGCGTCGGGCTTGGGCCACGGCAGGAGATAATACAGGCACGACTGGCGGAATTCCAGTTTAATTGCCATAAAATACAAAAAAATATAATTTTGTCATTTTGAAGCGTTTGTTATGGTTCCTTGGGTCGTATTTGATGTCCAACACAAATATCAAGGGATCCGGTACGGGCTCCGTACCACGGCATCGGGCTTGGGCCACGACAGGCGATAATACAGGCACGAATGGTGGAATTCTAGTTTAATTTCCATAAAAGGCAAAAAAATGTAATTTGGTCATTTTGAAGCGTTGGTTATGGTTCCTCTGGTGGTATTTGATATCCCGAACAAATATCAAGCGATTCGGTATCGGCTCCCTACCACGGCGTCGGGCTTGGGCCACGACATGCGATAATACATGCACGACTGGCGGAATTCCATTTATTTGCCATAAAATGCCAAAAAATATAATTTGGTCATTTCGAAGCGTTGGTTATGGTTCCTTGGGTCGTATTTGATATCTCGAACAAATATCAGGCGATCCAGTACCGGCTCCGTACCACGGTGTCAAGCTTGGGCCTTCACAGGCGATAACACTGGCACGACTGGCGGAATCCTAGTTTAATTGCTATAAAATGCCAAAAAGGTAGTTTGGTAATTTCGAAGCATTGGTTATGGTTCCTTGGTTCGTATTTGATGTCCTGGACAAATGTCAAGCAATCCGGTTCCGACTCCGTACCACGGCGTCGGGCTTGGGCCAGGGCATGCGATAATACAGGCACGACTGGCGGAATTCTAGTTTAATTGTCATAAAACGCCACAGAATGTAATTTTGTCATTTAGAAGCGTTGGTTATGATTCCTTGGGTCGTATTTGATTTCACGGAAAAATATCAAGCGATCTGCTATCGGCTCCGTACCACAGTGTTGGGCTTGGGCCATGGCCGGCGATAATACATGCACGACTGGCGGAATTCCAGTGTATTTGCCATATAATTCCAAAAATGTAACTTGGTCATTTCGAAGCGTTGGTTATGGTTCCTTGGGTAGTATTTCATGTCCTGCACAAACATCAAGCGATCCGGTACCGGCTCCGTACCACAGCGTCGGGCTTGGGCCATGGTAGACGACATACAGGCACGACTGGCGAAATTCCATTTTAATTGCCATAAAATGCCAAAAATGTAACTTGGTCGTTTTGTAGCGTTGGTTATGGTTCCTTGGGTCATATTTATGTCCCGCACAAATATCAGTCGATCTTGTACCGGCTCCGTACCACGGCGTGGGCTTGGGCCACGGCAGGCGATAATACAGGCATGACTGGCGGAATTCTAGTTTAATTGCCATAAAATGCCAAAAATGTAACTTGGTCGTTTCGTAGCGTTGGTTATGGTTCCTTGGGTCATATTTATGTCCCGCACAAATATCAGTCGATCTTGTACCGGCTCCGTACCACGGCGTGGGCTTGGGCCACGGCAGGCGATAATACAGGCATGACTGGCGGAATTCTAGTTTAATTGCCATAAAATACCAAAAACGTAACTTTGTCATTTCGAAGCGTTGGTTATGGTTCCTTGGGTCATATTTGATGTCCCGGACAAATAACAGGCTATCCGGTTCCAGCTCCGTACTGCACCGTCGGGCTTGGGCCATGGCAGGTGATAATACATGCACAACTTGCGGAATTCCAGTTTAATTGCCGTAAAATGCCAAAAAAGTACTTTGGTCATATCGAAGCGTTGGTTATAGTTTTTTGGGTCGTATTTGATGTCCCAAAAAAATATCCGGTGAACCGGTACCGGCTCCGTACCACGGCGTCAGGCTTGGGCCACGGCAGGCGATAATACATGCACCACTTGCGGAATTCCATTTTAACTGCCATATAATGCCCAAAATTGTAATTTGGTAATTTCGAAGCATTGGTTATGGTTCCATGGGTCCTATTTGATGTCCTGGACAAATATCAGGCGATCCGATACCAGCTCTGTACCACGGCGTCGAGCTTGGGCCATGGCAGGGGATAATACAGGCACGATTTGCGGAATTCTAGTTTAATTGCCATAAAATGCCAAAAAATTACTTTGGTCATTTCGAAGTGTTGGTTATGGTTCCTTGGGTTGTATTTTATGTCCCGCACAAATATCAATCGATCTGTTACCGGCTCCGTACCACGACGTCGGGCTTGGGCTGCGGCAGACGATAATACAGACACGACTAGCGGAATTCCACTTTAATTGCCATAAAATGCAAAAAAATGTAATTAGGTCATTTCGAAGCGTTGCTTATGGTTCCTTGGATCGTATTTGATGTCCCGAACAAATATCAGGTGATCCGGAGCCAGCTCCGTACCGTAGCGTCAGGCTTGGTCCATTGCAGGCAATAATACATGCACAACTTGCAGAATTCCAGTTTAATTGCCATAAACTTCCAAAAAATGTACTTTGATCATATTGAAGCGTTGGTTATGGTTCCTTGGGTCGTCTTTGATGTCCCGCACAAATATCAGGCAATCCGGTACCGGCTCCGTACCACGGCGTCGGGCTTGGGCCACCGCAGGCGATAATACATGCACGAGTTGCGAAATTCCATTTTAATTACCATAAAATGCCAAAAATGTAATTTGGTCATTTCGAAGCATTGGTTATGGTTCTATGGGACATATTTGATGTCTCGGACAAAAATCAGCGATCTGGTACCGGATCCGTACCACGGCGTCGAGCTTGGGCCATGGCAGGCGATAATACAAGCACGACTGGCAGAATTCTAGTTTAATTGCCATAAAATGCCAAAACTATTTGGTCATTTTGAAGTGTTGGTTATGGTTCCTTGGGTCGTATTTGATGTCTCGGAGAAAAACCACGCGATCTGGTACCGGCTCCGTACCACGGCGTCGAGGTTGGGCCATGGCAGGCGATAATACAGGCACGACTGGCGGAATTCCAGTTTAATTGCCATAAAATGCCAAAAAGTGTAATATGGTCATTTCGAAGCATTGGTTATGGTTTCTTGGGTCGAATTTGATGTCCTGGACAAATATCAAGCCATTCGGTACCGGCTCCGTACCACGACGTGGGGCGTGGTCCATGGTAGGCAATAATACAGACTTGACTGGTGGAACTCCAGTTTAATTGACATAAAATGCCAAAAAATGTAATTTGGTCATTTCAAAGCGTTGGTTATGGTTCCTTGGGTTGTATTTGATGTCTCGGACAAATATAAGGCGATCCGGTACCGGCTCTGTACCATGATGTCGGGCTTGGGCCACGGCAGGCGTTAATACTGGCACGAGTGGCAGAATTCAAGTTTAATTGCCATAAAATGCCAAAAAATCTAGCTTGATCATTTCGAAGCGTTGGTTATGGTTCCTTGGGTCGTATTTGATGTCCCAGACAAATATCAGGCGATTTGGTACTGGCGATAATATAGGCACAACTGGAAGAATTCCAGTTTAATTACCATAAATTGCCATAAAATGCCAAAAAAATGTAATTTGGTCATTTTGAAATGTTGGTTATGGTTCCTTGGGTCGTATTCGATTTCCCAGACAAATATAGGGCACTCCAGTACCGAATCCGTACCATGACGTCGGGCTTGGGCCAGGGCAGGGGATACTATAGACACGACTAGTAGATTTCCAATTTAATTGCCAGAAAATGCCAAAAAATTTAATTCGGTCATGGTTCCTTTGATCGTATTTGATGTCCCGGACAAATATCAGGCGGTCCGGCAGTGGCTCCGTACCACGGCGTCATCCTTGGGCCACGACAGGCGATAATACAAGCACGACTGGCGGAATTCCAGTTTAATTGCCATAAAATTCCATAAAATATAATTTGGTCATTTCGAAGCATTGGTTATGGTTCCTTGGGTCGTATTTGATGTCCCAGACAAATATCAGGCGATCCCGTACGGGCTCCATACCATGGCGTCATGGTTTGTTATTTGCAAGTGTTGGTTATGGTTACTTGGGTCGTATTTGATTTCCCGAACAAATATCAGGAGATCCAGTACTGGCTTCGTACTACGGCGTCGGGCTTGGGCTCAGGCAGACAATAATTTAGGCACGACTGGCGGAATTCCAGTTTAATTGCCATAAAATGACAGAATATGTAATTTGGTCATTTCAAAGCGTAGGTTATGGTTACTTGGGTCGTATTTGATTTCCCGAAAAAATATCAGGCGATACGGTACCGGTTCCGTACCACGGCGTCAGGCTTGGGTTCGGGCAGGCGATAATTTAGGCACGACTGGCGGAATTCCAGTTTAATTGCCATAAAATGCAAGAAAATCTAATCTTGTCATTTTGAAGTTTGTTTATGTTTTCTTGGGTCGTAGTTGATGTCCTGGATAAATATCAGGCGATCCGGTACCGGCTCCGTACCACGGGGTCGGGCTTGGGCCATGGCAAACGATAATACAAGCACGACTAGCGGAATTCCAATTTAATTGCACTAAAATGCCAAAAATGTAATTTGGTAATTTCGAAGCATTGGTTAGGGTTCTTGGGTCGTATTTGATGTCCCGAACAAATATCAGGCGATCCAATACCGGCTCCGCACCACGGCGTTGGGTTTGGTCCATGACAGGCAACAATACAAGCACGACTGGTGGAATTCCAATTTAATTGCCATAAAATGCCAAGAAAGGTAGTTTAGTCATTTCGAAGCATTGGTTATGGTTCCTTGGGTCATATTTGTTTTCCCAGACAAATATTAGGCGATCCGAAACCGGCTCCGTATAACGGCGTCGGGCATGGGCCAGGGCAGGCGATACTACAAGCACGACTGGCGTAATTCCAATTTAATTGCCATAAAATGCCAAAAAATATAATTCAGTCATTTCGAACCATTGGTTATGGTTCCTTGGGTCGTATTTGATGTCATGGACAAATATCAGGCGATTCGGTACCGTCTCCAACCACGACGTTCGGCTTGGGCCATGGCAGGCGATAATACAGGCACGATTGGCATAATTCCAGTATAATTGCCATAATATGTAATTTCATCATTTCAAAGCATCAGTTATGGTTCCGTGGGTCGTATTTGATGTCCCGGAGAAATATCAGGCGATCCAGTATCGGCTCGGTACCACGGCGTCGGGCTTGAGCTATGGTAGGCGATAATACATGCACGACTGGCCGAATTCCAATTTAATGTCCATAAAATGTAGAAATATGTAATTTGGTCATTTCGAAGCGTTGGTTATTGTTACTTGGGTCGTATTTGATTTTCCGAACAAATATCAGGAGATCCAGTACCGGCTCCGTACCACGGCGTCGGGCTTGGGCACGGAAAGCGATAATTTAGGCACGACTGACGGAATTCCAGTTTAATTGCCATAAAATGCCAGAAAATATAATTTGGTCATTTCTTCCTCGGTTCGTATTTGCTGTCCCGTACAAATATCATGCGATCCGGTACCAACTCCGTACCAAGGCGTCCGACCTAGACCATAGCAGGCGATAATACACGCACGACTAGCAGAATTCTAGTTTAATTTTCATAAAATGCTAAAAAATGTAACTTGATCATTTCGAAGCGTTGGATATGGTTCTTTGGGTCGTATTAGATGGCCCGTACAAATATCATGTGATCCAGTACCGGCCCCGTACCAAGGCGTCCTGCCTGGACCATGGCAGGCGATAATACAAGCACGACTGATGGAATTTCAGTTTAATTGCCATAATATGCCAAATATTGTAACTTGATCATTTCAAAGCATTGGTTATGGTTCCTTTGGTCGTATTTGATGTCCCGGACAAATAACATGCGATCCGGTACCGGCTACGTACCAAGGCGTCCGGCCTGGACCATGGCAGGCGATAATACAGGCACGACTGGCGGAATTCCAGTTTAATTGCCATAAAATGCCAAAAATTGTAACTTGATCATTTCGAAGCATTGGTTATGGTTCCTTGGGTCGTATTTGATGTCCCCAACAAATATCATGTGATTCGGTACCGGCTACGTACCAAGGCATCTGGCCTGGACCATAGCAGGCGATAATACAAGCACGACTGGCAGAATTCCAATTTAATTGCCATAAAATGCCATGAATTGTAACTTGATCATTTCAAAGAGTTAGTTATGGTTCTTTGGGTCGTATTTGATGTCCCGATAAAATATCATGCGATCCGGTACCGGCTACGTACCAAGGCATCCGGCCTGGACCATGGCAGGCGATAATACAGGCACGACAGGCATAATTCCAGTTTAATTTCCATAAAATGCCAAAAAATGTAACTTAATCATTTCAAAGCATTGGTTATGGTTCCTCGAGTCGTATTTGATGTCCCGTAAAAATATCATGTGATCCGGTACCGACTCCGTACCAAGGCGTCCGGCCTGGACCATGATAGGCGATAATACAGACACGGCTGGCGGAATTTCAGTTTAATTTTAATAAAATGCCAAAAATGTAGCTTGATCATTTCGAAGCATTGGTTTTGGTTCCTTGGGTCGTATTTGATGTCCCGGATAAATATAATGTGACCCGGTACCGGCTCCGTACCAAGGCGTCCGGCGTGGACCATGGAATGCGATAATACATGCACGACTGGTGGAATTCCAATTTAATTGCCATAAAATGCCAAAAAATGTAACTTGATCATTTTGAAGCGATGGTTATGGTTCCTTGGGTCATATTTGATGTCCCGGACAAATATCATGCGACCCAGTACCGGCTCCGTACTAAGGTGTCTGGCCTGGACTATGGCAGGCGATAATACAGGCACGACTGGCGGAATTTAAGTTTAATTGCCATAAAATGCCAAAAATTGTAACTTGATCATTTTGAAGCGTTGGTTATGGTTCCTTGGGTTGTATTTGATTTATCGGACAAATATCATGCGATCCGGTACCAGCTACGTACCAAGGCATCCGTCCTGGACCATGGCAGGCGATAATGCAGGCACGATTGGCGGAATTCCAGTTTAATTGCCATAAGATGCCAAAAAATGTAACTTGATCATTTCGAAGCATTGGTTATGGTTCCTTGGTTCGTATTTGATCTCCCGGACAAATATCATGCGATCCGGTACCGGCTCCATACCAAGGCATCCGGCCTGGACCATGGTAGGCGATAATACAGGCACGACATGCGAAATCCCAGTCTAATTGCCATAAAATGCCAAACAATTCCAGTTCCTTGGGTCGTATTTGATGTACCGGAGAAATATTGTTGACCCAAGTCACTGCATAGTATTGAAGATTGACAAATGTCTGACCAGTTGAACCAGGTCCATCAGAGCACACATACTTGACCTGATGCGTTGGCACTTGAACCGTATATACATAGGAGATAACTGT
Organism: Nicotiana paniculata; assembly: GCA_005239505.1. Taxonomy (NCBI): domain Eukaryota; kingdom Viridiplantae; phylum Streptophyta; class Magnoliopsida; order Solanales; family Solanaceae; genus Nicotiana; species Nicotiana paniculata. The sequence continues at coordinate 1,152 of ML342133.1, read as the reverse complement.
GATTGTGAAGTATCAATGAACCAAGAGATTGTGTCCTAATGCGAAAAGGTTGCAAATTGATAAAAGGACAGAAGTTGTATTCATCAAGGAAAGCAACAAAGGAAGGAAGTTGAGTTTAATACGAACTTGTTCACCCAAAAAGAGTTGGACTAGAACTGAACGACAAACTCAATGCCTGACCTCTATAAATACTTGAAGTATTCTTGCTTGAAGGAGACGCACAAGTGCAGAAGTGAATCAAGATCTGAAAGCAAAATTCCTAGAGATTTTGCAAGCAGATTTACTGTGCGATACAAAGGCTACAGACCAGCTAGAAGAACCAGTTCCATCTGTTTGTATTTGAGTCTAGCTGGTTGTAGTAGGAATTTTTATATTGTATCTTTTCAGCTTTAATAAAAGCAATTGTAATAGGTACACTGTGTGCAAGTTAAAGTTAACTTGAAACTGGTCGAAATTAGCTAGAGGTAAGTTACTACGTAGGATTAGAGTTTTAGTGAAGTGTTTGAGAAAATCCTACTGAGGAGTAGGTCGTGGCTTTTTTCACCTTTTGAGCCAGGTGTTTTCCACGTAAAAATCTGTGTGTTTTTAATTTACTGATTTTATTATTCCGCAACATTAGAAGTTGGAACATCAACAATAACCAGGTTCTTCTAGTGAGACAGCACTCAAAAATTGGGTACTACACAATTAACTTATTTTTTGTGTGGTATTGACGTCTAAAACATCAATTGGTATCAGAGCAGGTTATCCTTGATAGGCTAACACCTTGGAAAAGATCAAGATGAGTGCACCACCTGGAAACTGGGATGGTCAATCAACTGCAAGGCCACCACTCTTCAATGGCCAGTATTACTCTTGGTGGAAAAATAGGATGAAGGATCACCTGATTGGAGAAGACTATGAACTCTGNAGGTAAAAAGGTCAAGAGGTACTCTACTATACTCTCAGTATGAAAACTTCACTATGAAAGAAGGAGAGACTATCCAAGAGATGTACACAAGGTTCACAACCTTGACTAATGAACTGAAGTCTCTTGGAAGAGTCATTGTTGAAGAGGACAGGGTTGAAAAGATCCTGACAAAGGTCTTGCCAATTTCTTGGGAAAGCAAAATCACTGATATCCAGGAATCCAAAAATATGGCAACCCTGAGA
>ML342132.1:0-15488 GCA_005239505.1 Nicotiana paniculata | reverse complement strand
GCGAAAGCTAAGTTGCCAATGGTACAAGAAATTGTAAAACTCCCTGGGTCAGATAACTTTTCAACAATAGGACGCGCCACCACCACACTACAAGTCTGAGTAAGGGTGACAGTAGCCAGATCTTGGAAGTCAAATTTTCTGGACATCAAGTCCTTCATTATTTTAGCATAGCCAGGTATTTCCTTCAACACATCAATCAATGGGATATTTACCTGTATTTGCTTTAGCATGTCCAAGAACTTTTTGTACTATTATCCTTTTGGTATTTGGCCAGTCTCTGAGGAAATGGAGCTGGTGGTCTCTTTTTCCCAGTGATTTGGGACTTTTCTTTCTCATCCACCACCTCAACTACCGGCTCCTGGGCTATCTCCACTTCTTTTTCAGTCTCACTCTGTGCACTGGGTTCTCCTTCAGTAGGTTGCACTATTACCTTGGTCAAGTTTGATGAATCATCAAGTTCAATCAGCATGGGTACCAGTGTATCGGCCTTCCTGCTTTCACGAGCTCTCTCCAGAGTCACTGTCATCAGCTGTCTTGGGCCCTGGTCCGTAGGATTTACCTGAGTATCTGCAGGTAAAGTCCCACGAGGAAGATTGTTCACTACCATAGATATCTGGCCCAACTGCACTTCAATATTTTTAATAGCTGCATCATGTACATCTACTCTCTCACTGATTTTGGCATTTGACCCAATAACCTGCTGCATCATAGCTTCTAACCTGGAAAACCCATCTTCTTTCCTTCCCCCCTGTTGATACTGAGGAGGGTAGTATGCTTGTTGTTGATTCTGATGGTTATAACCTTGTGGCCTCTGATATGGTGCTGCATTACCTTGTGGTCTCATGACACCCATATTTCCACTGTTCTGCTGTTGGTGAGGTGGTCTATACGGTTGAACTTGCTGACCCCAGTTTTGCCCCCTTGTCTCTGGCTTCCAATTTGACACATAATTCATGTTTTCTAGATAAGGAGGGTGATCACATTCTGCATTCCACTGATTACCAGACGGTTGACTAATGCAATATGTGCATAAGCCCCCATTGGTTGTATCAACGATGTGTTCCTACTGCTTTTGCCCAGATTCCTCCACCTTCTTAGTTAGTATGCTCATCTGTGTTATCAAAGTGGCCACGTTATCTACAATAGTATTGGATAGATCGAATGGCACTGAGTGAACTACAGGAGTAATGGGTGCATTCCTGGTTGTCCATCCTAAATTCTGCGCCATTTTATCAAGTAAGATCTGACTTTCTCTTCACGTTTTGCTCAAGAATTCTCCACCAGCTGAAGCAACAACATTTGCCTTAACAGTATCAGCCAGACCCATATAAAAATGTTGCCCCAACATCTGCTCAGGAATACCATGGTGTGGGCAGATAACCAACATTCCTTTAAATCGTTCCCATGTCTCCTGCAATGTTTCAACTAGTTTCTGTCTGAAGCTCAAGATTTCATCAATTTGTTGAGCAGTCTTGTTGGGTGGATGAAACTTGTTCACGANTTCTTCAAATGCTGTTGGGGGTCTTCGATGTATGACCCTGAAAATAGTCCCTTGTTCTGCAACAAATGCATCATATCATTTGTAATCTGGAAAGATTCAGCCTGTATTTGAGGGACTAGTATTGCAGTGGCCAAATTCTCTGCTGTGGGTTGTGCCCAGTCATATAAAGGAGCCTCTGCCCCTATCTGCGCAACTGGGTCTACCACATCATCCCCATTGTTGTTCCTGTTGTTTGGATCTTCCATGTCGGGTTCAAGTTGTTCAATTGATGGTTGTTGTTTGCTTTTCCGGTTGGCCCGGTTCAAGGCCCTGAAAACTTTCTCGGGGTCTGATAAGGCTTCAACTACTTCACCAGTTCTCGATGAGTTTCTAGGCATGAACCTGTATAACCAAGTTAGCAAACGTTAAACTTTCAATGTATAAATGAAAATTGAAGAAAATTGACTATATTTCAGAATTTGTATTTCTTCCAACTCCAATTGATAACACCATTAAGTCCCCGACAAAGGCGCCAAAATTTGATCACGCTCAACTATGTCTTATAGAAAGACTAAACGGGCGCTGCAAATATAATCCGAGGTATTACGCCCAGAGTCGATCCCATAGGGAATTTACGTATCAATCAAGCCGTTAGAATACGAAACTTTTACTTAATCAATTTTCTCAAGACTTTTGAATATCAATTGATAATGTTTTACTATTTCTACTGACAAAATTAATAAACTAATGATTAACTAACAATATGGTGTAAACAATTATAATAAAGGTCTAAGGTTATGGTTTCCCCCGTTGGTGAACTTCCTTCTTGGATACTTCTTATAGTTTGATTAGTTGTCTCTATCAATCATGAACACTCTATCTACCATAAATCTCTCTCAAGTAATTATGATAATTTACTAGACGCACTCTCTCAAGTTATGCTAGCTAGATTGCATTACAGTTCACTTTAGATTGCACCCGAGGTATCGTTATTTCTTATCCAACTTCTAAACCCTTGGTTATGACTTTCGTCTATACTCTGGGAGTGATGTTGTTCAAACAACTACCTAAATAAGCACTATCTCTCAAGTAGATACGTAATAAATATGAACAGCTAATTGAGGATCCTTTCAATTAACTACAACAAGAACGTAGTCCGATCCTACTGTTGCAGCTCCCACGAGGGGCCGAGGACGAGGCCAAGGCCGTGCTAGAGGCCGAGGCAGAGCCAGGGCTCAGCCTAGAGCAGCAACACCAGTAGAGGACCCACAGGTAGACTTTTCCGGTGAGATTCCTACTCAGGCAGTTCTAGTTGGACCAGCTCAGGTCCCAGAGGAGTTCATTGCCACCCCGGTTATTCAGGACGCTCTGGTCCGTTTAGTGGGCCTTATGGAGAGCGTGGCTCAGACCGGTCTCCTTCCTACTGCACCAGTCGTCTCTCAGGATGGGGGAGGGACTCAAACTCCTGCTACCCGCACACCAGAGCAGCTAGCTCCTCAGTTCCAGACTCCAACACCTCAGGCAGCTGGAGCAGCTCAGCCAAGTTTTGTGGCATCGACAGTTGAGGGGGCAGCTATGTTTACCGATGCTTTGTGGAGATTGGATTGGTTTACCAAACTATTTCCTACTACATTTACTGGTGCACCATCAAAGGATCCCAGGATTTCTTGGACAGTTACTATGAGGTTCTTTGGAACGTGGGCATTATGGAGTCCAATGGAGTTGATTTTGATACATTCCGTCTTTCTGGTACCGCCAAGACTTGGTGGAGGTATTTCTGTTTGACCAGACCAACTGGGTCTTTGTCCTTGACTTGGGCTCAGTTCTCCGAGTTATTCTTGGAGAAGTTTCTACCAGTTACTCAGAGAGGGTCTTTGGAGGCCGTTTGAGCGTCTCCAGCAGGGATCTATGACTGTCACACAAATGAGACCAGGTTCATTACTTTGGCCCGACATGCTATCATGATACTCCCCACTGATCCAGAGAGGGTGAGGAGGTTTATTGAGGATCTAGCTCAACCTATTAGACTCCAGATGGCCAGGGAGACAGGTATTGATATTTCATTCCAGGAGGCGGCCAATGTGGCCAGGCGTATTGAGATGGTCTTATCACAGGGCAGTGGTCTGACAAGAGACCTCTCCATTCCGATCGATTCAGTGGTGCCTCATCTGGAGGCAGAGATTCACTTGGTAGAGGTCATCCTCCTAGGCCATTCCAGTCAGCGCTTCAGGTATCCCACAGTGCACCATCAGCTCCTATCAGTGCACTGCCACTTCAGAGCTTCTAGGGTGTTTATTCTGGTCGACATGGACAGTTTCATGGTCAGCATTCTCAGTAGAAGAAATCTTGTTACACATGTGGTGGTATGGGGCACATTTCCAGGTCTTGCCCCCGAGCTTCTAGTGGTTCTCAGTATCAGGGTTCCCGAGCTATGATTCCCGCACCAGGTGCGCCCCCATCCCAGCCAGCTAGGGGTGGAGGTCGAGGTGCCAGAGGTGGAGGTCAGACTCATAGAGGTGGAGGACAGGCCACGAGAGGTAGAGGTCAGCCCGCAGTAGGTCGACCTAGAGATGTTCAGGTTGGAGGGGCTCTGCCCCGGTGCTATGCTATTCCTGCCAGGCCTGAGGCTGAGGCCTCTGATGCAGTTATTACAGGTATGGTTTCAGTTTACAACAGAGATGCTTCAGTTTTGTTTGATCCGGGTTCTACATTCTCCTATGTGTCTTCATATTTTTCCCCTTATTTGAGCATGCCCCGTGATTCCCTAAGTACTTCTGTATATGTGTCTACCCCGGTGTGTAATTCTATTGTGGTAGATCGAGTCTACCGTTCATTCTTAGTGGTTATTGGTGGTCTGGAGACTCATGTAGATCCTTTGCTTCTTGATATGGTTGACTTCGATGTTATTTTGGGGATGGATTGGTTATCTACCTACCATGCTATTCTGGACTGTCATGCCAAGACAGTGACCTTGGCCTTGCCAGGAGTACCTCGTTTGGAGTGGAGAGGGACTCCTAGTCATTCTTCTGGTAGAGTTATTTCATATATGAAGGCTCGGCGTATGGTCGAGAAGGGTTGCTTGGCCTATTTGTCCTATGTTCGTGATTCTAGTGCTGAGGTTCCTTCTATGGAGTCTGTGCACGTGGTTCGTGAGTTTCCAGAGGTGTTCCCTGCTGACCTGCCGGGTATGCCACCCGACAGGGATATTGACTTTTGCATTGAGTTGGCTCCGGGCACTCAGCCCATTTCTACTCCGCCGTATCGTGTGGCCCCACCAGAGTTGAAGGAGTTGAAGGATCAGTTGCAGAATTTGTTGGATAAAGGCTTTATTAGGCCTAGTGTTTCTTCGTGCGGTGCCCCAGTGTTGTTCGTTAAGAAGAAATATGGCTCAATGAGGATGTGTATTGACTACCGGCAGTTGAAAAAAGGTTACTATTAAGAATAAGTACCCTTTGCCGAGGATTGATGATTTATTCAACCAGCTTCAGGGTGCTTCAGTGTTTTCCAAGATTGACTTGAGATCTGGTTACCATCAGCTGAGGATTAGGGCGTCTGATGTCCCTAAGACAGCCTTTCGTACTCGGTATGGGCATTATGAGTTCTAGGTGATGTCATTTGGGTTGACAAACGCCCCCATTGGTTTTATGGAGTTGATGAACCGGGTGTTCAGGCCCTATTTGGACTCATTTGTGATTGTTTTCATTGATGATATATTGATTTACTCCCATAGCTCTGAGGAGCATGAGCAGCACCTTCGAGTCGTCCTCCAGACTCTACAGGATAGTCAATTATATGCCAAATTTTCCAAGTGTGAGTTTTGGTTGGATTAGGTTTCATTTCTAGTCCATATGGCATCAAAGGGTATTCAGGTGGATCCCAAGAAGATTTCAGCAGTCAGAGATTGGCCTAGGCCCACTTCAGCTATAGAGATTCAGAGTTTCTTGGGCTTAACAGGTTATTATCACCGGTTTGTGGAGGGTTTTTCATCCATTGCAGCCCCGATGACCAGATTGACTCAGAAGGGTACCCAGTTCAGGTGGTCGGATGAGTGTGAGGCGAGCTTTCAGAAGCTCAAGGCAGTCTTGACCACGGCACCGGTGTTAGTTTTGCCCACAAGTTCAAGGCCATATACCGTGTATTGTGATACTTCACGGGTGGGACTTGGTATAGTGTTGATGCAGGATGGCAAGGTTATAGCATATGCTTCTCGTTAGTTGAAGGTTCATGAGAAGATCTATCCAGTTCATGATTTAGAGCTAGCAGCTATTGTTCATGCGTTGAAGATTTGGAGGCATTATCTGTATGGGGTGCCTTGTGAGGTGTTCACAGATCATAAGAGTTTGCAGTATCTATTCAAGTAGAAAGAGTTGAACATGAGGCAAATGAGATGGTTAGAGTTGCTGAAGGATTATGAGATTACCATCTTATATCATCCGGGGAAGGCGAATGTGGTGGCCGATGCTTTGAGTCGGAAGTCGGCCAGTATGGGTAGTCTTGCTTATCTATTAGTCGGAGAGCGACCACTTGCTTTGGTTGTTCAGTCTTTGGCCAACCGGTTCATGAGATTGGAGGTTTCTGAGACTGGCAGTGTTTTGGCCCATACTGTGGCCCGTTCTTCATTGTATGATCGTATTCGGGCCAGGTAGTATGATGATCGTCAATTGTGTGTTCTTAGAGATATGGTCCGGCACGGAGGTGCCAAGAAGGTCATAGTTGATGATGAGGGAGTTTTGAGGATGCAGGGTCGTATTTGTGTACCCGATGTTGATGGCATTCATGAGTTGATATTGCATGAGGCCCATAGTTCCCGGTATTCCATTCATCTGAGCACCGCAAAAATGTACCAGGATTTGCGGTAGCATTATTGGTGGCGGAGGATGAAGAAGGATATTGTAGCATATGTAGCTAGGTGTTTGAACTGTCAGCAGGTTAAGTACGAGTACTAGAGACCCGGTGGTTTGATGCAGCAGATTGAGCTTGCTGAGTGGAAGTGGGAGCGTATCACCATGAATTTCATAGTTGGACTCCCACGGACTCAGAGGATGTTTGATGCGGTGTGGGTCATTGTGGATAGGCTGACCAAGTCAGCAAACTTCATTCCAGTATCAGTTTCCTATTTTTCGGAGAAGTTGGCAAAGATCTACATCAGGGAGATTGTTCGTCTGCATGGTGTGCCTGTGTCCATTATTTCTGATCGGGGTACTCAGTTTACCTCCCATTTCTGGAGAGTATTTCAGCTTGAGCTAGGCACACGAATTGAATTGAGCATATCATTTCATCCTCAGAAGGACGGATAGTCCGAGCGTACTATTCAGATTTTGGAGGATATATTGCGAGCATGTGTCATTGATTTTGGAGGTTCATGGGACCAATTCTTGCCTTTAGCTGAGTTTGCCTACAACAACAGCAATCAGTCGAGCATTTAGATGGCTCCGTATGAGGCGTTTTATGGTAGGCGGTGTCGGTCGCCAGTTGGATGGTTTGAGCCGGAAGAGGCTAGATTGTTGGGTTCAGAGTTAGTCCAGGATGCCTTGGAAAAGTAAAGATTATTAAGGATAGACTTCGTACAGATCAGTCCAGGCAGAAGAGTTATGCGGACCGTAGAGTTCGTGAGTTGGCATTTATGATTGGAGACCGATTATTTCTTCGGGTGTCGCCCATGAAGGGCGTGGTGAGGTTCGGAAATAAGGGCAAGTTGAGCCCTAGGTTCATTGGTCCATTTGAGATTCTGGACAAGGTGGGACAGGTGGCCTACAGACTTGCTTTGCCACCTAGTCTATCAGTCGTACACCCGATGTTTCATGTATCTATGCTTCGGAGGTATATTGTCGATCCCTCTCATGTACTTGATTTCAGCAATGTCCAGTTGGACAAGGATTTGACTTATGAGGAGGAGCCGGTAGCCATATTAGCTTGGCAGGTTCGTCAGTTGAGATCAAAGAGTTATCCTTCGGTTCGTGTTCAGTGGAGAGGTTAGACTATTGAGGCAGCTACCTAGGAGTCCAAGTCCGATATGCGGAGCCGATATCCCCATCTTTTCCCCGATTCAGGTACCTTTCTATGTCTGTTTGAGGACGAACTATTGTTTTAGAGGCGGAGATTGTGATGACCCAAAAGGTCATCCTATGTAATTTTAGCTAAATCTGTGTTTCAAGGCTGTGAAAACCTCCTTATATCTCACCTCGATTTGCATGCACAGCTGGGGCGTGTAGCCGGGAAGCCATTATGTGAAAAGTTGATAAAAATAATATTTTTGTGTTGAAATTTGAATAAAGTTGACTTTAGTCAACATTTTTTGGTAAACGAACCCATACCCCTGATTTGATGATCCCGGAGGGTCCATAGGAAAATATGGGACTTGAGCGTATGCCCGGAATCGAATTCCGAGGTGCCAAGTCCGAGAAATAAATTTTTGAAGAAAATTGTTTTCTGAAAAATATAAAGGTTTTTGAAAATTAGATTTGATGTGAAACCTGTGTTATCGGGCTCGTATTATAGTTCCGGAGCCCAGTACACTTGCATAGTCCAGTTGTGAGTCATTTTCACCTTCATTCTTTTGAAGTGCATAACTCACGTCAATTGGAGTCTTGGCAATTTCATTGATTTTGAGGTTTAACTCGATTTTTATGATGTTATTTCGGTGTTTTGTTTACTTGAATAAGTCCGTAGGATGTTTTTGAAGTTGTGTGTATATTTGGCTTGGAGCCCCGAGGGCTCGGGTGTGTTTCAGATAGGTGTCTNCGATCGCACCTGTAGACCCGCGATCGTGTAGCTTAAGTTCCATTACACTATGCGATCGCACCCTTAGTTCCGCGATCGCATAGACCAAAAATCCCAGTCATTTTAAAACCCCAAAACAGAATACTTACACGGGACTTAACCCCATTTTTCTCAAACTTCTTCTTCCCCAACCCTCTTAGGCGATTTTGGAGCACCTTTTCCACCATAGCTTCATAGGTAAGTAATCCTAACTTCATTTTCTTCCATTTTCATCAACAATGATTAGATTCTAGGCCTAAAATTGTGGAATTAAAAGGTAGAAATTGGGTTTTTGAGTAGAGTTAGGGCTTTTTGGATTTTGGAAATTTGACCTGATTTTGGGGTCGGATTTCAAAACAAATTGTATGTTCGGGCTCGTGGGGGAATGGGTGATCGGGTTTTGGTCCGAACCTCATGTTTGGACCAAGCGGGCCCGGGGCCAAAATTTTGAAGAATGTTGGGAAATCTATAATTAGGCTTTGGAATTGAATTGTTGAATAATTATTGATATTATTGAGTCGATTATGTATAAATACGATTGTTTCGGAGTCGGATTCGAGAGGAAAAGCGGTGGTAGAGGCTTGATTTGCATTCTTGGAGTCGAGGTAAGTGTTTGGCCTAACCTTAGCTTGAGGGAATAGGTATTGAGTTCTAATTGCTACGTGTTTATTCCATGTTCAGTGTATAGGTCGAGTACCTATATGTTGTTTTCAAGCATGACCTTGAGTCGGAAATTTGCAATTATATGATATTGTTTGGCTTTTACTATGTTTATGGGTTTAATATCAGTTTTGATAGCTATTCATTTGGTGGAAATTCATAGATGTGGGTATTGTTGAGTAGTTGATCGGTTGAGGAACATTATGTTCGATTATACATGTGTAGGATTGGTTATAGTTGTGTCACTTGCCGGGACGGTATTATTCTTGTTGATTATTCTGTGCATTTAAGGTTTCTTATTTGTTGATTTCCATGCCAACTGTTGTTTTATGTTGTTTATGCACGAGGGGGTATTTCGTGCCATGTTTATGTTGTTTACGCATGAGGGGACATTCCGTACCGTGATTGTGATGTTTATGCACGATGGGACATTCCGTGCAATGTTTATGTTGATTATGCACGAGGGGACATTCCGTGCCGTGATTGGGAAGTTTATGCACGAGGGGACATTCCGTGCCATGTTTATGTTGTTTATGCACGAGGGGACATTCCGTGCCATGTTTATGTTGTTTATGCACGAGGGGACATTCCGTGCCATGTTTATGTTGTTTATGCAGGAGGGGACATTCCGTGCCATATTTTTATATTGTTATGTACGAGGGGACATGTCGTGCCGTGTTATTCTAAGAATATGCACGAGAGGACATGCCGTGTCGTTTCTCTTTACTGTTTAATTCGTGTTGTCAATTCCCATTATTATTTTCGGGTATTTGGACTATTGCTTCGTTCCGTGATTTCAGTACTTGCTACCCCTTTTCCCTAGCATGTTCCCCCCGTTATTGTACTTACTGTTTATTTCTTGTGGTTAGTTCCTGTAATATCTTATTTAAACTGCACAGGTGACATTGTTTGTCGTGTCCTAGCCTCGTCACTGCTTTGCCGAGGTTACGCTCGGCACTTACTCAGTACATGGGGTCGGTTGTACTGATGCTACACCTGCACTTCTTTATGTTGTGCAGATTACGGAGCCGGAGCCGGTGGACATTGAGCGAGGGAGTATCCTTCAGTCCACGGCGACACCGAGGTAGTCCTGCAGGCGTCCGCAGGCCTTGGCGTCACCTCTTATCCTTTTTCTCATTTTCTATCTTATCCTGTAATTCCAAGACATTTGTATTCACTTATTTCAGACCATTGTATTTAGAAAAATCTTAGACTGTTCGTGAGATTGTGATACTGGTTTCTGGGGTGTAATTGAGGATGTTTTTATGAGATTCATCGTTAAAATTCTTGAATTTAGTAGTCTTCTGCATTCTTTAATCATACACGTTCTAGTTATTATTGTTATTTTTATTGTAAATAGGTAAACTTAACCAAAACGTTGGCTGTCTAGCGGGTTCAACGTTAGATGCCATCACGACCTGAAGGTGGGCTTTCAGGTCGTGACACCCCCACATGAATGGGGAATGGCTATAAAATAAAGGAATGCACAGACGTGTGTGTGTTTTACATACAAGAATTAATTGCATATGGATAAGTAGGTTTCCCTTTGAACTTTCCGTAGTGAACTTATATCGGATATACTCGGTCAATCGGTAGATTTGATATCTTTGAACCGACGAGCTTTGTTGTATACCTAGACAACACAAGTCACACAATCAATCCTTAACCATCTATAGTTCTTACGATCGTGTTCGTTTCAGACATGAACACCACCTGGTTTCATGAGTGCTTAGAGAATGGGCCTTTACTTTAATTCCCCTTGAAGCGACTTACATTTAACACTCACATAGGTGATTTCTAAACGTGTAATCCAAAAGACACACTATCTGGTCATATCCTTCCAGACTTAGCCAATCATTAAAAAGCTTTAAGCTTTATTGACTCATCAAAAAGCCTTAATGTTTTACCTTGATTTCTAAACATTGTCTTCATCACGAGAATGGGTTGAGTTATTTGACAATGTTGAACTGTCATTCACGACTTTGTTTGATCTGTTTGAACTTAGCTCTTGGGATCTCCAGTCTTCTAGGTAAAATTACCGCCATGATGACTTTTCCTAGACCTTAACCCCATTCCCTTTGATGATCTTTCAATTGTCTCTCTACAAAGGCCTTTTGTAAGTGGATCCGACACGTTATCTCTTGACTTTACGTAGTCAATTGTGATAACACCACTAGAGAGTAGTTGTCTAACGGTATTATGTCTCCGTCGTATTTGACGAGATTTTCTGTTATACATAACACTCCCTGCCCTCCCTATTGCCACTTGACTATCACAACGTATACAAATAGGTGCCAAAGGTTTGGGCCAAAATGGAATATCTTCCAAGAAATTCCGGAGCCTTTCAGCTTGTTCNGCTTGACTATCACAATGTATACAAATAGGTGCCAAAGGTTTGGGCCAAAATGGAATATCTTCCAAGAAATTCCGGAGCCTTTCAGCTTGTTCACCGGCCTTATCTAAAGCTATGAATTCAGATTCCATTGTAGAACGGGCGATGCACGTTTGTTTGGATGATTTCCAAGACACTGCTCCACCCCCAATTGTGAAAACATATCCACTCGTGGATTTAACTTCAGATGATCCGGTGATCCAATTTGCATCACTATATCCCTCGATCACGGAGGGATATTTGTTATAATGCAAAGCATAATTTTGGGTATGTTTCAGATACCCAAAACTCGTTTCATTGCCATCCAATGTATTTGATTGGGATTACTTGTAAATCGACTCAGTTTGCTAATAACACATGTTATGTCTGGTCGCGTACAATTCATTATATACATCAAACTTCTCAATACGCTTGCATAGTCCAGTTGTGAGTCACTTTCACCTTCATTCTTTTGAAGTGCATAACTCACGTCAATTGGAGTCTTGGCAATTTTGAAATCCAAATACATGAAATTGTCAAGTACCTTTTTAATGTAGTGAGACTGTGATAATGCTAGACCTTGTGGAGTCTTGTGAATTCTGATTCCTAAGATTACATCAGCAACTCCTAAGTCTTTCATATCGAATTTGCTAGCCAACATGCGTTTTGTAGCATTTATATCTGACATGCTTTTGCTCATTATCAACATGTTATCAACATATAAACAAACAATGACTTCATGACCCGGAGTGTTTTTAATGTAAACATATTTTTCGCACTCGTTGATTTTAAACCAATTTCCGCAATTCCGTTGGATTGAGGTGTGTAAGGTGCAGTAGTTTGATGGATAATTCCATATTCCGAACATATTTCTGCAAACGGAGATTCATATTCTCTATCTCTATCACTTCTAATCATTTTGATCTTCTTATTCAATTAGTTCTCTACTTCATTCTCGTATTGCTTAAATGCTTCAATTGCTTCATCCTTACTGTTAAGCAAATAAACATAACAATATCGAGTGCAGTCGTCAATAAAAGTAATAAAATACTTTTTCCCACCTCGAGATGGTGTCGACTTCATATCGCAAATATCAGTATGAATTAAGTCTAAAGGATTTGAATTCCTTTGAACAGACTTATAAGGATATTTTACAAACTTAGATTCAATTCATATTTGACATTTTGATTTATTAAACTCAAATTTAGGCAATACTTCTAAATTAATTAAATTCCGCAAGGTTTTATAATTGACATGTCCTAAACGAATATGCCACAAATCATTTGACTCCAACAAATAAGAAAAGCTGAAATTTTATTCATACTATCAACAACCATTACATTGAGTTTAAAAAGGCCCTCCGTGAGGTAGCCTTTTCCAACATAGATTTCATTCTTGCTCACAACAACTTTATCAGAGACAAATAATCATTTGAATCCATTCTTCACAAGTAAAGAAGTAGAAACTAAATTCTTCCTAATAGTAGGAACATGAAGAACGTTGTTGAGCGTTAACACCTTGCCGGAAGTCATCTTTAAGAATATCTTCCCATAACCTTCAATCTTGGCTGTTGAATTATTTCCCATGGTAATCTCTTCTTCGGGACCATCAGTAGAGTAAGTCGCAAATGCTTCTTTGACAGCACAAACATATCGGGTGGATCCGGAGTCAATCCACCACTCCTTCGGATTTCCAACTAAATTGCATTCTGAAAGCATTACACAAAGATCATCAATGTCATCATTCTTCTCCACTATGTTGGCCCGTCCCTTCTTCTTATCCTTTTTCGGGAGACGACAATCAGCGTCTTTGTGACCAAATTTTCCACAGTTGTGGCAGTTTCCCTTGAATTTCTTTTTGTTCTGCTCCTTAGTCTGTCCAGAAGATCTCTTCCTCTTCTTACTTTTTGGAACAGTCTCCTCAACGATATTAGCTCCCATGATTGTTGAATTTCCACAAGACTTCTTCTCATCTGTTTTGTTGTCTTCCTCAATCTTGAGATGAATCACAAGATCTTCCAACTTCATTTCTTTGCGCTTGTGCTTAAGATAATTCTTGAAATATCTCCATGAAGGAAGAAACTTTTCAATCATTGCAGCCACTTGAAATGCTTCATTCACGACCATACCTTCAACAATAAGGTCGTGAAAAATAAGTTGAAGCTCCTTAACTTGGGTTCCCACAGTTTTGCTGTCTATTATTTTATAGTCTAGAAACTTGGTAACCACAAATTTCTTCAAGCATGCATCTTCCGTCTTGTACTTCTTCTCAAGTGCGTCCCCCAATTCTTTCAAAGTATTCATCGCACTGTACACATTGTACAACTCATCCTCTAAAGCGCTTAGGATATAGAAAATCAGCCTGCTTCTATGCTTCAACAATCATGAACTTCTCTTGTCTGGCATGTCCGCAGCAGGCACTGGAGGTTCTTCACTAGTGAATTTATGCATACCAAGTGTGGTAAGCCAGAAGAACACCCTTTGCTCCATCGTTTGAAGTTGGCTCCAGAAAATTTCTCCGATTTTTCTGCCGGTGGAACAGCAGTCCGGATTGACAAGGCTATCGTCGTTTCCACAACAGTCGCAAAAGAATTTCCGTTATCAATTGTCATTTCTCACTGTCAACAACAAAAGAGTTCAATCAATGGAAAAACCAGAACAGTAAACAATATTGTAATCAACAATAAACAGTATGTATAATAAATAAAAATCGAAGTTTTTATATACTGTTTCACAGAAAATGATAAAATTTTTATGTTCTTCAAATCGTTTTCTGAATTTCAAAACTCTAATGAAGTTTTTATATCTTCAAATCAGAATAATAAAATTCAGAAGGAGTAGAAAACACACAAGTTTTAATCTCCAAAAATAGAATACAGAAAAAAAAAATTTCCTTAAGATTGTTAGTAATCTATATTGCTGTAAAATAAAATAATAAATTTTCTGAAAATACAGAAACAGTGAGAAACCTCACTAGCGCGGGTTCTAGCGCGGCCGCGCTAGTGGGTTTAACCTGGGACAGTAAGAAACCTGACTAGCGCGACCACTGGCGCGTGCTGAGCGCGGGCGCGCTAGTTCAGGCGCCCTAAGTTTATGTTCTGAAAAAAAAATACAAGAATAAACCGAGCCCACTGAATACACAGTGTGTCCTTAAGGAAATTATTCCCCTCAAGTACCCGAGGTTTTGGAATATATCCTCCCAGGATAGAACGATTTAACTCACCAGCGTATCGGTACCAAAAACTCCGGTGATCGGCAAACCACTTGATGGTCGTAAAACACACTGGAATATTTTTGTGCAGAAGAAGAATATGAAGATCAGAAAATTTAGTAAGTAAAGATTCTGGGATTCAAGGCATATTTATAGCCAATTTCGTACTGTTTCTGAAAAGGTTTTGCAACCTTTCAGAAGAGCCATAGCTGTTAGAACAGGTGTGAAGATTGCGGGAAAATTAAAAATGGATTTAAAATAATCCGGGCAAGAAAAACGGACCGGACCTTTGTCTGAAAAGATTAATCAATCATTCGATCTTTGACCGAATCTGAATCCGAATCCGAGACGAGCGAGCGACGACGACGACGGCACGAGACTTGCCTTCTTCTCAACTCTTAAGAGCTAGAAGAAGAGCTTCTCTATATATACACATAGCTTTTCTTTCCTTCTTCCAATGAGGGACAAAGTGCACTAATTCAAAATTTCACTTCCCTCTATTTCTTTTCCCACCATTTTCCATTCACTCTCTTTAAGCTACACCAAGCTTAAAATTAAGCTACACCAAGCTTAAAGACCATCAAAAGTAAATACAAACCATGCTTTTTTCGATGTCAGAACACAATAACAAATAAGAACCAGAAATAATAATATATTGTCTTGTAATACGTGTTATAATGTCTTGAATAAATTATCAGACCCCCTTTATATCATAGAAGAGTCCTACTCTAGGTATATTTCTACTCAAAGAAACCATACTCTTTTAAAACTTGGAAAACTTGTGTTTTTTTGGATTCCCATTGTTCAGTACCAGGTTTCAGCTCTGGATTGCTAAAATCTATGATTGGAATCTTCACTTCTTTGGACACCATTATATTATATTGATGAATTCCTTTAAGGGTTTTGAAGATCTATTCTTCACTCTTCCCTTCCCACCTCTCGCTCCCTCTCTCTCTCTCTCTCTCTCTCTCTCTCTCTCTCTCTCTCTCTCTATATATATATATATAT